>JAKZJZ010001586.1:0-26383 GCA_022702705.1 Papilionanthe hookeriana x Papilionanthe teres | reverse complement strand
GGTGGCATCAACATGCTTCCCAAAACTGTGTCTAACGGAAACACGTGTTGATGAGGTGTCAGAAAATTTCTGTGTCGGACGGATGGGTATTTCCTTTCTCATATTCTCATTCTTCATTTTTTGGGATATTGCACATCCCATCCTTCTAAGTAGCTTGACAACAGAACATCCTTCTTTGTCTGTCAATTTCTGGAATATTTTGTGGAATCGGGCAACGGGTGTGGGCCTCTCCCTCACTTCATCACGACCATGTGGTGTCGGTAAAGCTGCAGTAACCTTGTGGAGGCTTTCATCTTTAGGAGTATCAACTAGCGGGTGGAATCGACTCCCTCGAAGGAGCACAGTGATCTCTAGTAAACTAAGTTCCTCCTGGCGAGGAATCTCATCAATTATTGGCAGACATATAGCTTGTGCCCTAACGGCTCTGAGAATCTTGTGGCTACAGTTCCTTCTTTGAGATCTTGTTGGTGGGGCGACTCTATAGCTGAAACCAATCTCAAATGAAGATGGCAGGGCGAGAAATACATCATCCAAAATTTCATCATGCATAACTTCCTTCCTTTGACGAACTGGAAAGTAGGTGTGTGTCGGCATATTTTTAGGTTATGTGTTTTATTTTGAAAAGGGAGTCGCCTACAGAAATTGTCGGCGAATTTTAATTTAATTTAAATAAATAATTTGAAAAGTAGTATTTGATTTTAAAAATAATTTTAAATTTGAAAATTTTAAGATATGAAATCAAACTGATCTCACATCCCGAATAGTTTATATAAACGAGCGCCGCACCACAAACCGTGTATCTATCCCGAAGAATAAACACACTCGCTTCGATAATGGGGCTCGATTAAATAAACTAGAAAGGTTTGTGACATCCGTTTGGTCTGCGAACCAATTTTATAAGCCGACAAATTCCCCTGCTTAATATGAAACTATTAAACAGGGTTTATATTACCTCGGTTCTTAAAGTTCCCTATAAGGGCAAGCCCCTATAGTTAATTACATCTTAAGTGACGGGAATCACCTAAGAAAACTCTCGATAATAATCAATAATTCTGCTCTCAAGAATTTCAAAGTTTAAGTTTTCAAAAGGATTGAATTTTGGAAATTTCAATAGGGAATGGATCAGATTTAGAACATTTTTATTTTGGGAATTCAAAGGAAGAAAAGTAGGAGAGATCACGGATTCGAAGCGGACTTCGGTAATCTCCCGACTATCCTATTGTTTGGCTTGGATTTAGGAAAGTCCTAATGTTTATTTAATGTTTTAATCTTGCCAATTTTAGTTAATTAGGGCTTATATTTATATGATAGAATCATACAAATTGCCTAGAAGATATGAGGGTTTATGTCGTATCGGACGACTACCTCGGAATCCTAAGACCGGTTAGGGCTTAATTTGCAATGCAAATGCCTAACGAAGAGTTGAGGATTTATGTTGCACTAGGCAGACTACCTCGAAGTCCTATGGCTTTGTTATTTAATTCTAAGAGAGTTTTGTTGATGTAGGCTCAGGTTTTGCTGATGACGATGGCCGTGCTGCCCACCATGCTCCGAGCTCCTCGTTGTTGCAGAGGTTTAGTTTTAGAAATCATAAATCAAGAGATGAGAGAAGTGTTTTGGTTTAGAGAAGTCTTAATTTCCAAGTGTTTTTTGTGTTTTAATTAAAACAGATCTTAAAGTTGATTAAACAGAACCGATTAAGATCCCACGGTTCCGTCATCCCAAGCACCGTTATTTTCATCGAATTCACTTAGTCCGGATGAATTTGCTAAACTCAATCGAATGAGTTCCGCACTTTCATCTAGACCGTGGAAATCCCGTTAGCAACACGTGGGTTACATCATCCGAGGTATTCCCGATCATTCAATGAGACGTTTTAATTTAGTTGTAGTTGTAGTTTTGTGTTCTGTTTGTGATTAAATTTTGAGTTGTCTTATATTTTGAAATGTTGTGGAGGTGAATTTTATCTTGTAGTGTCTTTTATTTTAATTTTGGGTTTCAGCTTTGGTTTCGTCCTAAAGGTGTCGGTTTTCATGCAACCGTTGTTTATCATGCAAGAAAAATAAAATGCATTTGCAATAAAATAAACTGCAATAAAATAAAAGCGTACTCGGAGGGTCCTCCCGTCATTCCGAGCCGCACTTAAAACACGGTTAGAATATTTAAGCAAGTTCCTAGGTAAAGCTAAGGGAAAGGTTTATGGTTTTCTACCAAATTCCTAATCCTACAACGCTAGTCGTTTCCTATGACGTCTAGGTTCTTTGTGTTTTTGGTTTGAAGACGATTTTCTTCATCAAAGAACAATTAAGTTCAATTGTTCTTGTAAATATCCTATCATATTGAGGAAGTGCTTAAGAAGAATCTTAAACATCTTTTCAATATTTCTAGGATTGTTTTAAGCCCAAATGAATTTAATTGTGTAAATGAATCGATCGTCCGAGATTTTCAAGTTTTGTTAACTTGCTCAGTGAACTAGGACATTTGAATGTCCTATAAGTGAAGTAACATTTCATTTTAATGTTCTATTTAGGAGTTATGATAACTAAAGCTCCTAAGGGCAAAATGATTTTTAATGATTTGTGATTCAAATTTAAGTTCAAATTAATGATTTAAGTTTGGAATTGTGTTCAAGTTATTTTAGATTTATTTCTTCATGTCTTAAGTAAGGTTATTTAATTTAACTTAATTTAATTTAATTTAATTTATTTTAATTTAATTTATTTAATTTAATTTAGTTTGATTTGATTTAATTTAATTCAATTTAATTTATTTGATTTAATTTTTTAATTTAATTTAATTTAATTTTAATTTAATTTAATTTAATTTATTTATTTAATTTAATTTAATTTATTTATTTATTTAATTTTATTTAACTTAATTTAATTTAATTTAATTTATTTAATTTAATGTATTTAATTCATTTAATTTAATTTAATTTGTTTATTTAATTTAATTTAATTTTAATTTAATTTAATTCAACTTTTAATCTTAATTTAATTTAATTTAATTGAAAATTTTGAAAGAGTTTAATGATTTAATTTTAATTTAATGATTAAGTCTTTTAATATTTTAAATTTGAGTTATCATTTTAATTAAGAGTTGAGTATTAATGAGATGATTAATTTAGGGATTTTTAAATTAAAGAATAAATCTCTTCCTAATAATATCCCTATTTTAATAATTCCAATTTTATTATTCTTCCAAATTCAATTAATTATTTAATTAAGGTTTATTTTAATTATTTTTAAATTGTTTAGTAGGTTTCTACCCTTTAATTATTTAAATTTCAATCATCCAAATCAGATTAGGATCAGACATTTTATTTGTTAAAAATTTTATTAAACCTAAAGTTTTAATTAAGGGTTAAAATTTTAATTACCATTTTGCCCTTTAAGCCTAATAATTTCATAATTCACTAAATTGAACTCAAATGAACTTGAAATTTTTATGTGACTTCACTTATGTGTCAATGAAGACATGAGAGGAGAAAATGTGATTTTTCTGTATTTAATTTATTTATATAATTATTTTTAGTAGAAAATAGAGATTTTCAAGGAAAATTTGATAACATGACCAAGGGAAAGTTTCTACCCTTAAGAAAATTAGGGGACATTCCTAATGACCAGAGGATCACTTGGACCAAATTTTGTAATTTTTTGAATTATATTTTATTTATTAGAATTATTTTAAGTTCTGGAGTATTAATTAATTTAAAAATAAAATAAATGTTGAAAAATAAATTTTATAATTTTTAAAATTCTCTCTGATATCAAGGATTCCAGAGAACCAAACTTTACAATTTTCTGATTTTTCTTTGATTTATTATAATTATTTTGGTGAAAATGCTAGAAAATACATTTTTTAATTTTAAAATTACCTTAGGGCTTTAAAATTTAATATCTCACTAAATAGACCTAGGAAAAATATGGGGTTTGTTCCTAAGTGATTAAAATTTAAAATATAACATTTTGGTGAATTTTATTATTTTTGTGATTTTTATTATTTTTTAATTATTAAAAATATTAAAATAATATTAAAAATCAACTTTTTTAGAAAATTGATATTTTAATTTTCTTAAACTCCCCTAATATCGAGAGACTCCAAAACCAATTTGGTGAATTTTTGAAAGATATTTTGAAAGTTATGAATTTTTAAAGTTTAAAATGACTAAGTGGCTTAATTAACCCAATTAGTGGGGCTAACCAAGTCCAATTGACCTCAAATTTTTATGATGGGTTCCTCTGATCCTAAAGGTCAGTGGAGAATTGATTTCAAGTCAATTTGATCTATGGTTAACTCTAATTAATTAGAAACCTATTTTGGGTGTTTAAGTCAATTAGGGTTAATCTAAGTGAATTAACTCAAATCCTATTTTTCCTAGGGTTCTCTGGTCATAAGGAACATCACCAAATTTTCCTAGAATTTATTTCACAACATGCTAATTTTTGAAATTAAAATACTTAAAACAAGCAACATGCATTTGAAAAATCAATAACTTTTCACAGAGATGGCCTCTGACCTTGGAAAATTCAGGGAATGTCCCTAAGTTCAGAGGCTTCAAAAGCCCTATGGTTTCATGCCATGGTGAATTGTATGAATGCATGGAGAATTAAATGTATGCAGAGAGTAAATAAATTACTAAAAATAAAATACTAGACAAAATTGAATGATTTCTTTTCCACATTATTCTCCTCTATTCACTGAGCAAGAGGGTATTTTTCTTTTATTTTTCTGATTTTTCTACACAAAGTTATGAATTTTCCAAGTTTAGGGAATTAAATAAATAGAAAATATCCCTATTTATCTACTTAAGTGACGCGGCGCCGGCGCATCCTTAGCCTCTCCGAAGCGATACGTGTCGCGCCGCGATCGGGCGCCGCCATCCGAGTCGGCCGTCCCGGACCCGCAGTTCACGTAACGTTCTCCGGTCCGGCGCAATCCGATCCGTCCGCTCGATACACGCGCGATCCAACGGCTCTCGGTCATCGTCTACGACCGGTGTGCACCCGTGACCGTCAACCTTCTAACCCTAATTTCTCACTCGATTCTCAATGGATTTTCGTGTTCTTATGCTCTATGGATTCGTCTTGAAGAGACGAACACATCCATACGAGTAAACATGCATTGAAATTTACTCAAATGAAATGGAGAATCTCCGTAAGCTCGGGAAGAAGAATGAATTCATACCTTTGCTCGCAGAAGTGAAGCTTCGATCCGAGAGTTGTTGCACCTTCGATTTGATCCCAAGCAAGCTCCGCATGAAGTCTCCCGGTCCGGTGAATCGTCTCAGGTTGGACTTCGACCATACTCGATCACAAAGCTTGGAGTCCGGAGCAACCGGGTGGCCCGGAGATGGGGCTTTTATCGGTGGACACCTTCCCTTGGTCCGGTGAAGGTGTAGAGACAATCAATTTGGGGATTGGCTCACCGTGGAGGAGTGTCCCGGTTTTGGGCTTGGATTTCAACTCCGAAATCGAGCTCGCGGAGAAGAAATGGCAGGGGGATCTCACTGGGGATCAAGTGCTCTGTGTATGAGGAGGGGTCTGGAACAATTTTGGCAGAGTTTTGGCAAGGTTTTTTTTGCAACTCTCTTCCCATGGCCGTGAGGGGGTGGTGTTTAAATAGGCATGGCTGGAGGGCCTCCCAGGGGGAGTTAGGGCTTGGGATCGGCCGCTTCGGTGAGGAGAAGAACGGCCATGGTGGCCACTAGGCATGGGGCGGCTCAACAAGGGAGAATTTTAATGTTGGCTCACTCCCAAGGTCTCGGCATGGCGTTTTCCAACGGATCGGGTGGCCGGCGGCCAGGCATGGGTCACCCTCAAGGTCGGTGGGTCGTGGTCGGAGGCTTGTGCAGTCAACTAGCATTGGCCATGTGTAAAGGGTTCGAATCAAAGTGGAATGGGAAAGGGCTAGTTTTGGGTCTAAATGGGTCAACCCTTGGTTTTGGGTTAGGTTCACCCTCCAAGGCCAATTTGGGCTGAAGGGAAAGTCACTTGGATCGGCTTGATTAGTGGGGTCAAGTCTCAATCCAAGTACAATTAAGCTTAAGCAAGAGTTAGGGGAGACATGGGAGTGGTTAATTACTCTTAAGAGAATCATTAAAGGGTCCCCTCCTCTTGCCATTTTGGGTATGGTGAAGTGTCCAAGGCTTTCATGGCTCACATGTGGCTCATGCATGGCTTCATGGCTCCATTCGGCTTGGGAAAAGGTCGGGTCAATTTCATAAAAATGGGTTTTAAGAATTTTGGATATTTTGGTGTGAATTTGTATGGGGCTTGATTTGGAATTGTTTGATGATGGAATTATAACTTAGGGAATGGCTTTGATTAAATGGATGGCAAATGGAAATGTCATGTGGGCTTTAGGGCCAAATTTGGGCTTTTATATTTGGTGGAAATGGGCTTTAGTGGAGGTTTAGTGGAAGTGGGCTTTTAAATTTAAAATGGATTTTGGGATGAGATTTTGGTAAAGGCTTGGGCCAAATAATTGTTGAGTTTGGTTTAGGGATGCTTCATGAGTGGTTTGAAACAAGTTTGAGGTGATTTGGGTTTGAATTGGTTCTGAATTTGGGTTTAATTGGTAAGTGAGCCTATGTAGGTCAAATTGGGCTAACTTGGGCCAATGTTGGGCTAGAGTTGAAATTGATGTAAAATTAATGTTGGGAAATGTTTATGGGAGTGTTTCAAAGAGGTTTTGGCTTTGGTTAGGTTTTGATTTTGGGATTTGGGCTCATTTGGGCTAGGTTCTGGGTTTAGGTCAAAAATGGGCCTTTTAGCTTGGGGTTAAATTTGAGTGGGGTTTGGATCAAAGTTTTGGGCAAATCATGTTAGTGTTTTGTTTATGGGGATGTCAAGGAAGGTTTAGAAAAGATTTGGGGTTAATTGGAGTTGAATTGGGTGAGTTTGGGTTAGGTTTGGGTCATAGGTCCAAATTGGGCTTTAAGGCCAAAAGTGAAATTGGATCCCAATGCCAATCAAATTGGGCTTGTATTTGGTCTAGATTGGTGTTGGGGATGTTGAATTGAAGTTTAGAATTGAATTGGACCAAAATTGGGGTCAATTGGGTAGATTTGGTTTGACATCGGGTTTACTTTGGGTTAAAATGGGTCAAATTGGGGGTTTTGATAAAAGTGGGGTAAATTGACAAAATTGGCCCATGGTGTAGTTGAACAAAATGAAATTGGGAATATTTGGGATTTTCTGGAATTTTCTGGGAATTTTCTGAATTTTTGGATTTTTGGGTCAAAAGGGGTATTTTGGGTATTGGGAAGGTATTGGGGGGTATTTTTGGAATTTTTGGCATTTTTGGTTATGGATGATCAATTTAAGTGATGTGGAAATGTTTGAGATTGATTTTGGAGAAATTTGGGTGATTTGGAAATTTTTGAGAAATTTGGGCTATTCAGGGCTTTGGTAGTTGACAGGTGTTGGGTCCCGGGGTCAAAAATCGAAAATTTGGGAAATTGAAGATTGGGTGGATGTAAGTGAAATGAAATCATTTTTTGTTGAGCCATGAAGCTATATCAAGCCCACATGAGCCATGAAGGGACTCATTTTGAGGCATTCACCATGTTGTTCCTAACCCTCTTAGCCAAGGGCTTAGGAGTTAAGGACCATCCATGTGAATCACCTACATGAGTCAGGAGGTCAAGTCGGGTATGGGTGTGTTTTTAGGAGGTGTGTGAAAGTGTAGTGTGTGTGCAAGTCAACCCTTCACTGCACCAGGCCACCTGTAGGGCGCTCCTAAGGCCAAAGAGTCCTATAGGAACTCATCCTTTAAACTTCCACATTTGATTTCAACCCTCTAGGTGATTAGGGGTTTATAGTCAAGTTTCATGGAGTTTGCAGGAGTTAAGAAGTGGTTTAAAATTCTAGATGGTGGATCCCAATTCTAGTCCTCTAAGATAGTCAAAGGAAAAGCCTAAGGCTAGATCCTAAGTACTAAAGAGAAGAAGAGAAGACCTCATCAAAAATGAGGTCAACAAATGGACCCCTCAATAGGTGTGGTGAGCCGACGGAGCACACCGCGTGATTGGTGTTGACCGAAGCGATCACCGGAACCAACACAGATGTCCAAGTAACAAACCTAGGACGAAGTAGAAGAATTTCCGCTGGGGAGTGTCAAGTATATCTCTGGAACTGGAGATTCTTGAACTCTCGCTGGGGAAAGGAAAAGGAGGTGAATCCCAAATCACATGATCTGGGAGAATTTCGATTTAGATTTTATTTTTTTTCATGTTCAAGTCATGATGTTGTGAGTTTAGATTTCAATTTGGAGTTTCAATTTAGATTGAAGTTTGTCAAGATTAATTTGAAGGAATTTGATTTGAAATGAAAATTGGAATTTTGAAGTTTTAGATGTAACATCTTCAACCCCAAAAGAAGATCGAATCGATTGGATCGGATCATTACAATGAGGAAAGATCTCGTAGTAATGCGGTATTGGATGTAAAATCCTTAACCCCAAGAGTTTGATTTGATGTATTTCAAGTGCAATAGGGGAAGAATCCTAAAGCAAGTGCAGTCTCGGATGTAAAATCCTTGACCTCGTGGGTTTGAATTTGATGTATTTCGAAGTGCAGAGGAAGAGAATCCTAAAGCAAGGTGCAGTCTTGGATGTAAAATCCTCGACCTAAGAGTTTGAATTTGATGTATTTCAGGTGCAATAGGAAGAGAATCCTAGCAACGGTGCAGTCTTGGATGTAAAATCCTCGACCCAAAGGTTTGAATTTGATGTATTTCAAGGCAATAGGAAGAGAATCCTAAAGCAGTGCAGTCTTGGATGTAAAATCCTCGACCCAAGAGTTCGAATTTGATGTATTTCAGATGCAAGTAGGAAGAGAATCCTAAAGCGAGTGCAGTCTTGGATGTAAAATCCTCGACCCAAAAGTTTGAATTGATGTATTTCGGTGCAGTAGGAAGAGAATCCTAAAGCAAGTGCAGTCTTGGATGTAAAATCCTCGACCCAAAAGTTCGAATTGATGTATTTCAGAGTGCAAGAGGAAGAGAATCCTAAAGCAAGTGCAGTCTTGGATGTAAAATCCTCGACCCAAAAGTTCGAATCGATGTATTTCAGGTGCAGTAGGAAGAGAATCCTAGCGAAGTGCAGTCTTGGATGTAAAATCCTCGACCCAAAAGTTTGAATTTGATGTATTTCAGTGCAAGAGGAAGAGAATCCTAAAGCGAAGGCAATCTTGGATGTAAAATCCTCGACCCAAAAGTTTGAATTGATGTATTTCGAGTGCGATAGGAAGAGAATCCTAAAGCAAGGTGCAGTCTTGGATGTAAAATCCTCGACCCAAAAGTTTGAATTGATGTATTTCAGTGCAAGAGGAAGAGAATCCTAAAGCAAGTGCGATCTTGGATGTAAAATCCTCGACCCAAAAGTTTGAATTTGATGTATTTCGATGCAGATAGGAAGAGAATCCTAGCAAAGGTACGTCTCGGATGTAAAATCCTCGACCCAAAGGTTTGAATTTGAATTTTGATAGAGATTTGGAATCTGGAAAGATTGAATTTGAATTTGAAAGGATGAGTTTGAACTCGGTTGAAATTTGATTGAGGATTTGATTTAAGATCTGGAAGATCGAATTTGAGATTTGATAGAGATTTGGAATCTGGAAAGATTGAATTTGAAATTTGAAAGGATGAGTTTGAACTCGGTTGAAATTTGATTGAGGATTTGATTTGAAATTTGGAAGATCAAAATTGAGATTTAAAATTTGATCGAGATTGGATTCGAAATTTGATTGAGAATTTGATTTAAGATTCTTGTTGATTTTGTTTATCCTTTAATGATTCAAATTTTATTTTGTTGTTTGTTTAATGTTCATGTGAATTTGGTGTTTGTCATTTTTTAGATTTTTTTTTTTTTTAGAAAGTTTTCTTTTATCTTTTTTTTCTTTTCTGTTCTTTGTTCGAAGTTCATTTAACTTTAACGGCGTTTCCCAATCAATTTGCACAAAAGAGGTGAAGGCCAAAAATGTGACATGGTCACTTTCATTCCAATCATGCTGAAGATACATCGTACAACTTGATCTGGAATATATTTCATACAATCCATGTAGACTCAAAACGGACTGTGTATGATCTTTGTTGATCCATCTAAAGAAGTATCTGCCAAAAGCCCATGTCTGAATAGTGAGATACATGGTCAATAACATCACCTTCCAAGCCATCCTTGGCAAGGATGCCGTATGGATGTACATTGGAGGTGTGATATCTTCCATGTAACTCACAGCTCGTAAGGTCGGAGGCTTTCTAGCTCCGGGTCCGGTCGGAAATGGTAAGGTGTTTTTCTCGTCGTCCATCCTCCCGAACGTAACCGAGATCCGCTTCACCGGTACTCCTGGTATGCAATGCTCGGCGATATCCGCTCCGTTACCCTTCGACATCATGACGGAACCTACGGTAGTGGTATCTTTATCGGCCCTCGGAACTCACCCGGGCCCGCTATCCGGAGGTCGGATCCGAACATGATGTTACACTCGCTCGGAAAAGAGATCGTGCGAAAGGTCCGACAAAGTCATGGTGATCAATGTGTGGGGGTATACAGTCACCCCGCTGCAGATGTTGATGATGCAACTATTGGGTATGCGGTCTGCGCAGGCATCCTCCATGTTATCAATCTCTTTACCATTCTCTTGATGACTAATGGCATCGGGTCCACTTGCCCATGACGGAGTATTCTCGGCGGGTTTCCTTCCCTGTCCTCGCAAAGTTGTAACAGATCCACATTGTATCGTGATTCTTCCTTTCCCCGGCATCCATCTCCGGGGTTCCGAGTATGTGTTTTCCCTCAGGCGGCCCGCTCGGCCCATTCTTTTCAAATCCCGGATGCAATCCACGATTTGCTGCTCGCTCATATTCGAGAATACGTCCGTATGTAATTCGAGGCCCTCCAGAGTATATTGATTCTTCTCGCCTCTAATCCTTTCAAAGTATTCAAAGGTTTTCTTTTCAACATTTTGCATTCTCTCCGAGCTCGTATTCGGAATGATCTGCAGATGGCGAGGCCTTGTGACATATTGTGGGATGTATGGTTCAATCCCTTCACGTTCTCCTGCATACCTCGGCTCCTCAGGGATGATGTCTGTCGGGACATCCCCCGGGGTTGCCTCTGCAACAAGGTCATGCATCATTGGTGGTTCTATCCGGTGGCGTGGTAGCCTTCTTTCTTCCGATTTTCCGAAGATTTCCCCGGTTCTTCTCGTCATCCTGAGAGCCGGCCTCCTTTCTTCCGGTTCTCGGTGAACCGGTGTCCTCGAAGTGTATGCACCGACATTAGCAACCGCCTCGTCATGCTCGATCCGCAGCTAGTTTTGTCAACATCTTACGGATACGGCGATTCTTATTTCTTCGTTGCGTTGCTTGTGAGAGTAGCTCTCCGAACTTCTGAATCTCTACTGGCGCGGCGCCGACAAGCTCGCCTCTCCGTCGTAGCGACTACGTACTTCATTTTCTTATCTTCTTCAAGGTTTGTCTTTCTTCTCTTCTTCGTCGGATTGGTGGCTTGGGCCACCCACTTTCATCCTGTATGTCCGGGCAGTTCTTCTCGGTCAACCGGGACCCGGTCACTTTCCTCGTATCGTAGGCTCCGCCGGTGCGAAATCCGAGTCAATCTCGATTATCGCTCCATCTTTCACCCTCTTTTCATCGAGTGCAAGGCTTACGCCATTCTTAAAGTTCAAGACCAACCGCCCGCTCGACATTTCCCCGCGAAAAGACAAGGAAAAGGATCGTGGGTCGTACTAAGAACAAGAACATCAAGAAAATGTTTATTAAAGACATCTTGTTTTATTATTATTTTTATATTTTCAAACTTGACAGGGATGAAGTGGGATAAGATCAGGTAAGAGATTTTGATTTGGAAAAGAAAACAAGGAAAATTTTATTGTGAGGATTTTATTTATTTTGGCACATTTTATTATTTTCGGGTTCGGACCCATTCATAAGTAATCACTTCACCCGTGTTTCTAGGGATGGAAAGTTCATTCCTTCGAAACATCAGGTAGTGTAATACTTTTACAAGTATCGTCCATCGATCGGAAGCATATGTCGTTTTCCTTGGCAATTCACTAGCGCGGTAGGAACCTCCCGAGTATACCGCTTCAACCACAAACGGTCCTTCCCAAGTGGGTTCAAATTTTCCTCCTATCTCGCGGTGTGCAAGAATAGGTCTTTTGAGAACGAGAACTAAATCACCAACTTTGAAGGTTCTTGGGCGGACTCGGTTTGTCATGGGCTTGAATCATCTTAGCTTGGTATAGTTCTAGATTCTGCTGCGCCGCAAGTCTTTTCCTTCCGGGCTCTCTAATTCTTCGAGTCGTAATTTGGCGTTCTCTTCATTGTGATTTTATTTGCAACCGCAATTCCGAGTGAAGGGAGCTGAACCTCTAAAGGTAACACTGCCTCGGACCCATACACCAGAGCGTAAGGTGTAGCTTGCGTAGGGGTTCTGAAGGTTGTCCGGTAGGCCCATAAGGCTTCTAACAACTTCTCGTGCCAATTTCTCTTATTATCGTCCAAGGTCTTCTTTAAAATTTGAACGAGAGTTTTATTAAAAGCCTCAGCAAGGCCATTTGCTCTTGGGTAGTAAATTGTTGAATACCGCCAGTCGATTCCGTGTCTCCTGACAAAATTGTTGATCTTTGTACTTCGAATGTCGACCCATTATCCGAGATGATCTCGCGCGGCACCCGAAACGGTAAACAACTCGGTTTTGAAAAATTGTAGCACGTGATGTGCTTTCACTTCTCTAAGTGGAACCGCTTACCGCCCACTTGGAAAAATAATCAGTAGCCGCAAGAATGAAGCGATGTCCTTTTGAAGACGGCGGTTCTATCGGACCAACTATATCCGTGCCCCAACATTCAAATGGCCACGATGCGATTGTCGGATGTAGCACATTTGGAGGTTGGTGTAGAACCACTCCGTGCACTTGACATCGGTGACGGCTCTTGGCGATTTTCATGCGATCGGTCATCATCGAGGGCCAGTAGTACCCTAGTCTTTTAATTTTCATTTTCATCTTTGGACCCGACTGGTGAGCGCCACAGAGTCCTGAATGTACTTCTTTAACAATTTCACGGGCTTCGGACCCGCTTAAGCACCTTAGCCACATTTGATCAAAAGACCTTCTGTATAATGTGTTGTTTATTAATGCGTAGGACAGAGTTCTTTTCTTGATCTGATGGGCTAGCGACCTATCGTCTGGTAGTTTTCCTGTTTGTAGGTAATCCATCAATGGTTGTCGCCAATCTTCCGTGTTTTCACATCGCTTCTGCAGATTGATTCTTCTTCCTTTTCCGATCCGTGTATTGTGTCGATGTCAAGCCGTGATAGGACCCGGCGTCCGTGAGCTGACACTTCCATCGATTCATCTTGCAAACGGCAAATTCTTTTGCGAGACGAGCTAGCGCATCCGCTAGAGCGTTTTCTTTCGGGAATTTTGTAGATTGTCACATTTGGAATCGTTCCAACATATGTATGGCATCTTGGAAGTATTGCTCGAGTCTTGGTTTTAAAATTCTAGTCTTGTCCGGCGATCCGTTGAATGATTAACTGCGAATCCCCGTAGATGTTGATGTCCGTTATACCCATTCGAATAGTTAATTCCAGATCCTGTTATGAGGGCTTCGTATTCGCTTCGTTGCTCGGTAACATTCGGCCCGCCAAGTGATAGGAGTATCTTAACATCCCCGCTCCTGACCTTGGAACATCCCCCGCTCCGTGTTATAAAGATTAGCCCGATTCCTGCCTTTACCGGCACTACTACTGCGATTCTTCGTCTTTATGTGCCGAAGATGCTCCGTCGAAATATAATTCCCAACGTCGATCATCAAGGTCTTCTAGGTTCATTATTTGTTCATCCGGCGGATCGTCATCGAGAGGCGATTCGCCGCAAAGGGTGTGCTCTGCAAGGAAGTCTGCTAAGGCTTGTCCCTTTACGGCACGAAGAGGCACGAAAGTTATATCGAATTGCAATAATATCATCGACCATCCGGCAAGTCCGCCGGAAAGCGTTGGACGAGTCATCAAGTATTGCAATGGATTAAACTTCGAGATCGAGTCGACCTTATGAGAAAGCATGTAGTGCCCGAGCTTTTGAGCGGCGAAGATCGGGACCAAACAATGCTTTTCAATTGCGGGATACCTTATTTCCGTTGGCAATAACGACTGGCTTAGGTAATAAAGAGCATTTTCTTTACCCTCATCATCGACTCGGGCTAACAGTGGCTCGAGAGAGTCGTCTAAAGCCGCGGTATAAAGTATTAGCGGTCTACCCGAGATCGGGGCTGCTAAGACAGGAGGTGTCATTAAGTATTGTTTAATGTCCTCGAAGGCCCTCCGGCATTTCTCTTCCCAAATAAATTTGGCGTCCTTTTTAACTAGTGCCGAGAAAGGCCGACACCTACTCCGACGAGGTTTGAGATAAAGCGTCGAAGATATGCCGCCTTCCCTTGAAAAGATCGTAGTTGTTTTAAGGTTTTGGGAGGCGGCATTTCTAAGATGGTTTTTATCTTCTCCGGGTCGATTTCGATTCCACGATGTCGGACAACGAATCCTAAGAATTTCCCGGAGGTGACGCCGAAGGCGCATTTTAAGGGATTCATCTTAAGGTTAAATTGTCTTAATCGTTCGAAAACAATTCTCAAATCATACAAATGGTTGTCCTTTACTTTGCTTTTGATGACCACATCGTCTACGTAGCATTCGACTTGATTATGGATGAGATCATCAAAAATTCTTGTCATTGCTCTCTGGTAGGTTGCTCCTGCGTTCTTCAATCCGAATGGCATCACGGTGTAGCAAAATACCCCGATCGGCGTTACGAATGTCGTAAGTTTTTCATCTTCTCGGAGCCATTTTTATTTGGTTGTATCCCGAAGATCCATCCATGAATGAGAATATTTCGTGTGTTGAAGCGATGTCGATCATTAATTCCGGGATCGGTAGAGGAAATTCATCTTTTGGACATGCTTTGTTTAAATCTCCGAAATCCACGCAAATTCGATCCGACCATTCTTCTTCCCGATCGGTACCACGTTGGCTAACCAAGTCGGGTATTGTTCTTCACGGACAAATTTAGCGTCTATTAGCTTTTTAACCTCGGCATGACTTGTTGTTCGATTTCTAGACGCATTCTTCCGGGACCTTGTCCGATCGGAACGAAGTAGGGTCCACTCCTAGTTTATGGATCGCGACCTCTCGGAGCTAAACTCGGCATCTCATCGTAGCTCCAAGCGAAATAGTCTTTGAATTCCATTAATAACTTGATTATTTCTTCTGAGTCTTCTTTATTGAGTAAGGAGCTAACAAAGGTAGGTCTAGGCTCTTCGCTAGTACCTAAGTTAACTTCTATTAACTCATCTATTGTAGATTTGATTTCTTCTTCAAATTCTGGTGGAGCGTCTCCAATTTGCAAATCTTCGAGTTCTTCCGTAGTTTCCATGCGGTTTTCATTAGATCCGCCAGTGACAACCAAGCAAAATTCGGCATCGTCAACCGATCCTACTGTGCCGAATCCGAGACCATGTTTTGAGTTGGGTGGACGACCGGAGTTATTCCATAAATTTTCAAAACGTTGTGATTGACCTTTTGTCCACCGTCGAGGTAAGAAACCACGTTGAATTAAATTTTGAACACAGGGAGAGTACCACTCAAGAGGCAATTCCATTAATTCTGATGAAGTAGCATCTTCAAATTGTACATTATTTTCAGCTTTGGAGGAAGAAGCACCACGGTAGAATTTGATGGGCTTTGCACCACCGCTACGTACCTCTTTGACCTCCATACCCTCGATCTTATTAGAATGGATCGGGGTCAGGGTCATAGTATGTACATAGTGGTTAATCTTCTCGTACATCGATTTATATTCTTCGTTTCTTTCATCTTCGAGAGGGATTCTGAATTGTGGCTTCTTCCGACTTATTGTCGCCGCTTCTTGTTTGATTTCTTTTTCTTCTTCGAACTATCTTCCCGATCGACATTAATGGTTGGTTTCCTCCGTCCAATCGTCCTAACGTCTCTACCACGACCTCGTACCCGGCCTCGACCTCGGATGCGAGTTGTGGAGAAACCTTCACCATCTCGCCGTAAGGGAGTGGTGAGTGATTGTTGGACTAGAACTTCGGGTTCTTCGTTGTCCCGAACTTTCTTTGCTTCATTTGTTATGGTATCTCCGGAGAAGATCGTTTTCTTCGGTGGTGCATAATAAGCTCGCATCCTCGTGGATTCCAATTTCATGTACGGAGAATGGTTGTAAGTCACCTTTGATGCACTCGTTCCCCTCCATCGTAGTACTTCGATGCAACGATGTAGAGATGATGGTACCATCCCGTTTTCATGTATCCATGGTCGGCCCAAAGTAGAGCGTTGAACGATGTTTCGAATCAATTATGTGAAATTTCGCGGTTGTCTTTGCTAAGTCACCGGTCTTCATCGATAGCGTTATTGAGCCGAGGGCTCTTTCTCCTTTCACGGTTGAATCCTCTTAATAACATTTTGTCACGCTTCGAGCTCGCGAGCATCAATTTCCAAGTATGCTAGCGTTCGAAGATTCATTATATTGATTGATGCTCCCGGATCCACCAATACTGCCGGAGAGTGTAAATTTTCCGATTATAATCGAAATGTACAACGCGTCGGTTGTGATCTGCACTGTTCCAAGTAGTAGGTCGTCGTCCGTGAAGATAACACCTCGTCTGTTCCTTTAACGAGCAAACCTCATCTAAGGACTCTCCGGCCATTTGAGCTAAGCAAATTTCCGGATCGAAGTAAGGCCTCGATCGAGCTTCTCTCATCTCCTTTGATAAGATGAGAGCGTCATGAGATGCTTAGTTTGGCCGGTAGTTTCCTAAGATGGGCTAGCACGTTGTAGTCCACTTTGTTTTCATGTGTCTCTCGCTTCTTCTCGAATGGGTGTTTCTTCTGCTCGGGTTGGTTCTTCCTGAACAACCACTCCGCTTCCCTTTGTCTTTTGGACCCATTCTCGGAGGTAGAACTTTTCCATCCTTAAGTTGACTTCGTAATTTCTTCGAATCTATTGTTGAGCTTCCCGGTGTCTCTTCTTGAATCGGAATGACAGGCTCTTCCGGATTAGCTTCAGAGTCTGAAGGCTCTAACTCTATCGTGACTGGAGCTCCTCGAAACTCACAGATAGATTCGTTGCTTGTTGAACTCTCATAGCCTCCTTGATGGATGTCTTCTTCATTATTTTGCTTGTCTAGATTGTGTATGATTTGAGAATTGTCGTTGTTATCGAAATCGATATCCGGATTATCGTTAGTTACGTAATTGTTAGAAACGATCGAAAACGTAGCCAACGCCATCACCCTTATCATTATATGATCCCACCGAAGTGAGCGGATAATCATACGAGTCGGGGGTTCGAGGGATTTCTCCTCGAATCGGAAACAACTATCTCTAGATAAGCGGCCCCTAGTCTAGCCTTAGGTGCCTCGGTCTTCTCTTCTTCGTCAATTTTCTTCTTTTCTTCGATCGTCTCTGTTGAGGTGGTTCTTCTATCGCAAGTGATGAGTACCGGCTTAACGGGTTTCAAACTCGAATTGAAGCTCGTACCGAAGCGGTCCGGATGTCGTCTAAAATCTTTTCGAAGACCTCGTCCAAGCGGTAGTCCATCCATCGTCGATTGTATAGGGATCTATCGGAATGATGGGATCGGTCGAGATAACATTGACGGAACCTCCTTTCGGGGTTCCTTCATGTACTCCTTCGGGATCGTTATATTTCCTTTCCGCGAGGTTGTCATTGAGCCAACTTTTGAAGGTAATGCAATCTTCTATTTTGTGCCCAAGCATGCAGTGGTAAGGGCAAAAGTTGGGATCACCTTTCTTGTTGACCTCTTACAGTCTTTTAGGCTGCGGCAGCTGAAATGCTGAGTCTTCATCGGATCGCGGAACATTTTCGCACCGCTTCATTCTTGAACGGATATTCTCTCGCTCAAAAGCTCTCTTAATGTACGTTGCGGACGAGGTGGTTGTTCATACTTGCGGGAGATGACGCGATGCCGGCCGGGCCGGGGTTCTTTGAAGCCAGTCCCCGCCGTGGTTGTCGCGGCCGTTCTACGGTGAGTACATGCATCGGCTGCTTCGCACTTTGTCAGCCGCCTTGCCACGATCCCGGATTTCTTTTCAAAAAGTCTTTACGAGGCTATTGTTCGTACATCTTCTCGGTGAAACTTAATTGCTTGGCCTCCTTCGAGACAAGCCTTAGCCTACTTTCGCTTAACAACTCTCCGAAAGTCTTACTAGCTGAATCCTCTTCGAGGAGTAAGTCTTTATCGGGCCATGGATGCTTTTTAGTAAAATGCCGGCCGCGACGTCAAGCTTCGTGTAAGCCCGTGGCTCACACTTCATACTTAAGTTCCTCCATCGAAGTGTGTAATCCACCAAAGTTTCATTCGGCTTTTTGTTTTTCCTACTGCACTAAATCACCTAGTGCTAGATGGTGGCCGAGCTCCGACGAAACCGCCTGATGAAGAGGAAGCTCTCGCCCCGAGAATGTCTTTACCGAACCATTCAGTGCCACGCGCATACCGGCCCAAGGCGATTCCACGACGGGCTGGCGACGGGTCGACGCGGAAGAGTAATGCATCGCTCCCGCCGGCATCGGCAACAGCCGGGCACGGAAGCGCGCCACATGCCGGCCGGGGGTTCCTGTTGGCAGTCGGGGCTAGTCTCGGACGCGAGGTGGTACGAAGCCTTTCGGGTATCGGGACGCCGTCGAATTCTTCGGGGTAGGTCTGCCCGGTCCCGAATGGATGTTCCGCTCTTTGATCAGTGCTAAGGCTTCTCGCACTGCTTGTTCCACCAAGCTCTTGATATCCTTTTCGGGAATCATACTTCGGTGTTGCATCCTTTTTTTGAGTCGATTCATCCCATCGACGGACGTAATCTCCTTTCCTCCGTCTACAATGCGAAATTGACCTCACGGGGGTGTTTCCCTTTGTGGTCAGCACTTCGACTCCGGAGAGCGGCCGCAGGCTACGGCCGTCTCTTCCATCCTTTTCGCCGTTCGAGCGATCAGTATCATCTTTCCTTCTCAGTCGCTTCCTCACCGACTACGGCTGCCTCCTCCTTCTGCTGCGTTGCCGAGGAGCACCTCGCGAAGCCGATGAAGCTCGTGTCTCAACCATGCCGATTTCTCGCGTATTCGTCGTCCATGAATTCCGATGAATCAATCTCGTCTCCGAACTTTTCCTCTCTTTCTTTTGCCAACCGTCGGATATCGGTTCTCAAACTTTTCCATGGCATCTTCTAGCGGGGCTTTCTCAGTGTCTTCGTGGTTTGTCGTGCGATGGCGCAGCCGCCGGTCCCCTTCTCACGAGTCCCCTTCATCGCGGTGCAAGCACTTTCTTCGTATTCGAGTCTCCGGCGAGACTTTCTTTCTCGGGTTGTCGTTTCAATCTGCAGCCGCCGCAGCTGGGACGCCATACCATCCTTCGGCGCCGAGGCGTCTCAGGACCGCGAGCCGGTACTGCTTCGGCCAAATGCCTTGGAAAGGTGGTATCCTCCCTGACTGTGAATCCCGAGACGACAACGGGCGGCTAGCCTTCATTCTTTTACTGGGCTTTTCCGCTCGATGATGGCGGGTTCTACTCCTGGGGCCCAAGACGGGATTTCGGCCGCACCCGCCCTATCCTCCGTAGAACTTCGATGCCGGGCAGCTTCCTTCTTGCTTAACTTTCCTACCAAAGTTTGCGGTCGAGCAAACGGCGTATGTTCTAGTTCTTTTCTTGCGGCTATCGTTATAATATGCGGGGCACATTGGTAACTTGGCGGCAATCTTGCGAATATTTTCTTCATCTTCACGCGGCGGAGAGGGGATTGAGGCCTGCTTCCTCCCAACGTACAGTGGTGTGTATTCGGGCGGCGGTGTATATTCGGCGGTTCAGGAATTTCTTCTAGGAAAGCAATTTCGGCCAGCTCGCGCTTCTTTAGCGATCCTTCTATTTCTATTTCTTCTCGCGGGTCTTCGTTAGTGATTTCGGAATCCTGGAGCTGGACCCGATCTAGAAAACGTAGAAGGAGTCTTACGTGAAGATTCGTACCTCCACCAGAGCGGGTCCATCATAATCTTGTATTTCTTTCCCCTTTGATTTAGCGTAAAGCCGGGGCAGAGTGCGGAAACAACTAGACTCGAGCGGGGGGTAGAAAGAACGGTCCTCCTGCGTGGCACACGGTATTCCTCTTAGCCGGGATCCTTTGCAGAGCGGAGGGAACTCTTGGGACGACCTAAGGTCGAACTCGAGCGGCGGTTCTTCGGCCTTCGGATACCTTGTCTCATCGGTGCGAAAAGTGGAGACGTCGGTGATGCTTGACGTTCGTGTTTTCGAATCCTCGTCCAAATCGGATGATTCCATTGTTCGGGCAACTCATCCTTATAGACGTGCGAGGTCCAATCCATTTGCGTGAAGGAGAAAATCAATTTCGGGGCTTCCATTTCCGCGGCAGGTAGACTGGTTGCCGGTCCCGAGTTATGCTTCTTTCTTTAGGACGAAAAGAAAGGAGGTCGAAAAGAGTCCGAACTCATTCTCATGTTCATGCATTTATAAAAAGGAATCACTTATTAAAGGGTTTTGTTTATTTAGAACGGAGTGTTCAAAGGTCAGAAAGTCAAGGAATCCGAATCGGAGTTGGAAAGGAAAAGAGAGTCTTAAGCAAGACTTCGACTCGAAGGATCACTCCTAAACTAACACCCACGGGGTCCACCCCACCTCGAAACGAGGTAAAGGATCTCGGAATCCTCTCTCGTTTATGGGTGTCCTAAACGGCGCTCCTAAATCCGAGAGAATATCGGTTATACTTGTTCAAGGTAGAAATGAACATAAGATCCCAACGAAAGAAGGGTAGTCTGACCCATTAGGGATACGGATACACTACCGATTTTCGGTGGCTGTAATCTCATTTCGATTAAATCGAGAGAGGAACTATTCCCGGCGGAGTCGCCGAAATATGTCTCGCATATTTTTAGGTTAGTGCTTTATTTTGAAAAGGGAGTCGCCTACGTAAATTGTCGGCGAATTTTAATTTAATTTAAATAAATAATTTGAAAAGTAGTATTCTGATTTTTAAAAATAATTTTAAATTTGAAAATTTTAAGATATGAAATCAACCGATCTCACATCCCGAATAGGTTGTATAGAACGACGCGCCGCACCACAAAGCCGTGTATCTATCCCGAAGAATAAACACAACGCTTCGATAATGGGGCTCGACTAAATAAACTAGAAGGTTTGTGACATCCGTTCGGTCTCACGAACCAATTTTATAAGCCGACAAATTCCCCGCTTAATATGAAAGCTATTAAACGGTGGTTTATATTACCCGGTTCTTTAAAGTTCCCTATAAGGGCAAGCCTTATAGTTAATTACATCTTAAGTGACGGAATCACTCTAAGAAAACTCTCGATAATAATCAATAATTCTGTTTCTCAAGACTTTCAAAGTTTAAGTTTTCAAAAGGATTGAATTTTGAAATTTCAATAGGGAATGGATCGAATTTAGAACATTTTTATTTTGGAATTAAAGGAAGAAAAGTAGGAGAAATCACGGATTCGGCTGACTTCGGTAATCTCCCGACTATCCTATTGTTTCGGCTTCGGATTTCAGAAAGTCCTAATGTTTATTTAATGTTTTAATTCGCCAATTTTAGTTAATTAGTGGCTTATATTTATATGATAATCATACAAATCGCTCAAGATATGAGGGTTTATGTCGTATCGGACGACTACCTCGGAATCCTAAGACCTTAGCAGGCTTAATTTGCAACGCAAATGCCTAACGAAGCAGCTGAGGATTTATGTCGCACTGTGCGAACTACCTCGAAGTCCTACGGCTTCGTTATTTAATTCTAAGAGAGTTTTGTCGATGTAGCTCGGTTTTTGCCGATGACGATGCGTGCCGCCCACCATGCTCCGAGCTCCTCGTCGTTGCAGAGGTTTAGTCTTTAGAAATCATAAATCAAGAGATGAGAGAAGTGTTCGCGTTTAGAGAAGTCTTAATTTCCAAGTGTTTTTTGTGTTTTAATTAAACAACGATCTTAAAGTTGATTAAACGGAACCGATTAAGATCCCACGGTTCCGTCATCCCTAAGACCGCTATTTTCATCGAATTCACTTGAGTCGCGCATGAATTTGCTAAACTCAACCGAATGAGCTTCCGCACTCTCATTTAGACCGCGGGAAACTCGCTAGCAATGACGTGGGTTACATCATCCGAGGTATTCCCGATCATTCAATGAGACGTTTTAATTTAGTTGTAGCTGTAGTTTGTGTTCCGTTCGTGATTAAATTTCGAGTTGTCTTATATTTCTGAAATGCCGTGGAGGTGAATTTTATTCGTAGTGTCTTTTATTTTAATTTTGGTTTCAGCTTTGGTTTCGGCCCTAAAGCGGTGTCGGTTTTCATGCAACTGTTGTTTATCATGCAAGAAAATAAAATGCATTTGCGATAAAATAAAGCTGCGATAAAATAAAAGCGTGCACGGAGGGTCCTCCCGTCATTCCGAGCCGCACTTAAAACACGCTTAGAATATTTAGCAAGTTCCTAGGTAAAGCTAAGGAAAGGTTTATGGTTTCTACCAAATTCCTAATCCTACAATGCCTAGTCGTTTCCTATGACGTCTAGGTTCTTTGTGGTTTTTGGTTCTGAAGACGATTCTTCATCAAAGAACAATTAAGTTCGATTGTTCTTCAGAATATCCTATCATATCGAGGAAGTGCTTAAGAAGAATCTTAAACATCTTTTCAATATTTCTAGTGATTGCTTTAAGTCCCAAATGAATTTAATTGTGTAAATGAATCGATCGTCCGAGATTTTCAAGTTTTGTTACACTCGGTCGAGGAACTGCGACATTTAACGTCCTATAAGCTGAAGTAACATTTCATTTTAATGTTCTATTTAGGAGTTATGATAACTAAAGCTCCTAAGGGCAAAATGATTTTTAATGATTTTGTGATTCAAATTTAAGTTCAAATTAATGATTTAAGCTCGGAATAGTGTTCAAGTTATTTTAGATTTATTTCTTCATGTCTTAAGTAAGGTTATTTAATTCTAATTTAATTTAATTTAATTTAATTTATTTTAATTTAATTTATTTAATTTAATTTAGTTTCGATTTGATTTAATTTAATTCAATTTAATTTATTTGATTTAATTTTTTAATTTAATTTAATTTAATTTTAATTTAATTTAATTTAATTTATTTATTTAATTTAATTTAATTAATTTATTTATTTAATTTTATTTAACTTAATTTAATTTAATTTAATTTATTTAATTTAATGTATTTAATTCATTTAATTTAATTTAATTTGTTTATTTAATTTAATTTAATTTTAATTTAATTTAATTCAACTTTTAATCTTAATTTAATTTAATTTAATCGAAAATTTTCGAAAGAGTTTAATGATTTAATTTTAATTTAACGATCAAGTCTTTTAATATTTTAAATTTGAGTTATCATTTTAATTAAGAGTCGTAGTATTAATGAGATGATTAATTTAGGGATTTTTAAATTAAAGAATAAATCTCTTCCTAATAATATCCCTATTTTAATAATTCCAATTTTATTATTCTTCCAAATTCAATTAATTATTTAATTAAGGTTTATTTTAATTATTTTTAAATTGTTTAGTAGGTTTCTACCTTTAATTATTTAAATTTCAATCATCCAAATCAGATTAGGATCAGACATTTTATTTGTTAAAAATTTTATTAAACCTAAAGTTTTAATTAAGGGTTAAAATTTTAATTACCATTTTGCCCTTTAAGCCTAATAATTTCATAATTCACTAAATCGAACTCAAATGAACTCGAAATTTTTATGTGACTTCACTTATGTGTCAATGAAGACATGAGAGGAGAAAATGTGATTTTTCTCAGTATTTAATTTATTTATATAATTATTTTTAGTAGTAAAATAGAGATTTTCAAGGAAAATTTGATAACATGACCAAGGGAAAGTTTCTGCCCTTAAGAAAATTAGGGGACATTCCTAATGACCAGAGGATCACTTTGGACCAAATTTTGTAATTTTTTGAATTATATTTTATTTATTAGAATTATTTTAAGTTCTGGAGTATTAATTAATTTAAAAATAAAATAAATGTTGAAAAATAAATTTTATAATTTTTAAAATTCTCTCTGATATCAAGGATTCCAGAGAACAAACTTTACAATTTTCTGATTTTTCTTTGATTTATTATAATTATTTTGGTGAAAAATGCTAGAAAATACATTTTTTAATTTTAAAAATCACCTTAGGGCTTTAAAATTTAATATCTCACTAAATAGACCTAGGAAAAATATGGGGTTTGTTCCTAAGTGATTAAAATTCAAAATATGACATTTTGGTGAATTTTATTATTTTTGTGATTTTTATTATTTTTTAATTATTAAAAATATTAAAATAATATTAAAAATCAACTTTTTTAGAAAATTGATATTTTAATTTTCCTTAAACTCCCCTGATATCAGAGAGACTCCAAACCAATTTGGTGAATTTTCGAAAGATATTTTGAAAGTTACGAATTTTTAAAGTTTAAAATGACTGAGCTGACTTAATTAACCCAATTAATGAGGCTAACCAAGTCCAATCGACCTCAAATTTTTATGATGGGTTCCTCTCGATCCTAAAGGTCAGCTGGAGAATTGATTTCAAGTCAATTTGATCTATGGTTAACTCTAATTAATTAGAAACCTATTTTGGGTGTTTAAGTCACCGTGGGGTTAATCTAAGTGAATTAACTCAAATCCTATTTTTCCTGTGGTTCTCCTCAGGTCATAAGGAACATCACCAAATTTTCCTAGAATTTATTTCACAACATGCTAATTTTTGAAATTAAAATACTTAAAACAGCAACACGCATTCGAAAATCAATAACTTTTCACTAGATGATTATCGACTCTCTGAAAATTCAGTGAACGTCCTTAAGTTCGTAGGCTTCAAAAGCCATATCGGTTTCATGCCATAGTGAATTGTATGAATGCATGGAGAATTAAATGGCATGCAGAGTAAATAAATTACTAAAAATAAAAATCACTGACAAAATTGAATGATTTCTTTTCCACATTATTCTCCTCTTGTTCACCGAGCAAGAGGGTATTTTCTTTTTTATTTTTCTCGATTTTTCTACACAAAGTTATGAATTTTCCAAGTTTAGGAATTAAATAAATAGAAAATATCCCCTATTTATCTACTTAAGTGACGCGGCGCCGCCGCATCCTTAGCCTCTCCGAAGCAGCACGTGTCGCGCAGCGATCGGGCGCCGCCATCCGAGTCGACCCGTCCCGGACCCGCGAGCTCACGTAACGTTCCGGTCCGCCGCAATGCGATCCGTCCGCTCGATACACGCGCGATCCAACGGCTCCCGGTCATCGTCCATGACCGGTGTGCACCGTGACCGTCAACCTTCTAACCCTAATTTCACTCGATTCTCAATGGATTTTCGTGTTCTTATGCTCGCATGGATTCGTCTCAAGAGACGAACACATCCATACGGTAAACATGCATTGAAATTTACCAAATGAAATGGAGAATCTCCGTAAGCTCGGGAAGAAGAATGAATTCATACCTTTGCTCGCAGGAAGTGAAGCTTCGATCCGGAGAGTTGTTGCACCTTCGATCGGATCCTGCAAGCCTCCGGGATGAAGTCTCCCGGTCCCGCGTGAATCGTGCAGGTCGGACTTCGACCACGCTCGATCACAAAGCTTGGAGTCCGGAGCAACTCGGGTGGCCCGGAGATGGGGCTGACGGCGTGGACACCTTCCTCGGTCCGGTGAAGGTGTAGAGACAATCGATTTGGGGATCGGGCTCACCGTGGAGGAGTGTCCGTGTTTCGGGCTCGGATTTCAACTCCGAAATCGAGCTCCACAGAAGAAATGGCAGGGGGATCTCACCTAGGATCAAGTGCTGCGTGCATGAGGAGGGGTCCCTAACAATTTTGGCGAGTTTCGGCAAGGTTTTTTTGCAACTCTCTTCCCATGGCCGTGAGGGGGTGGTGTTTAAATGGTTATGGGCCAGGGCCTCCTCGCGGGAGTTAGTAGCCGGATCGACCGTGCTCGGCGAGGGAAGAACGGCCATGGTGGCCATAGGTACTTGGGGCGACTCAACAAGGGAGAATTTCAATGTCGGCTCACTCCCGAGGTCTCGGGCATGGCGTTTTCCGGCGACCGGGTGGCCGGGCTCGGCCTGCATGGGTCACCCTCAAGGTCAAATGGGTGGCTGAGGCTATGTGCGGTCGACTCAAGATTGGCCATGCGTAAAGGGTTCGAATTGAAGTGGAATGGGAAAGGGCTGGCTTTTGGGTCTAAATGGGTCAACCCTTGGTTTTGGGTTAGTTCACCCTCCAAGGCCAATT
>JAKZJZ010001585.1:0-26389 GCA_022702705.1 Papilionanthe hookeriana x Papilionanthe teres | reverse complement strand
ATTACTGGGTTCTTTAAAATTCCCTATAAGGGCACGCCCATAGTTAATTACATCTTAAGTGACAGGAATCACCTAAGAAAACTCTCGATAATAATCAGTAATTCTGCTCTCAAGAATTTCAAGGTTTAAGGTTTTCAAGGGATTGAATTTTGGAATCTCAACAAGGAATGGATCAAGTTTGAAACATTTTGTTTTGGGAATTCAAAGGAAGAAAGGTAGAAGAAATCACAGATTCAAAGTGAACTTCGGTGACTTCCCGACTATCCTATTGTTTGGCTTGAATTTAGGAAAGTCCTAATGTTTATTTAATGCTTTGATTTTGTCAATTTTAATTAATTAGGACTTATATTAGTATGATAAAATCATACAAATAGCCTTGAAGATGTGAGGGTTTATGTCGTATCAGACGACTACCTCGGAATCCTAAGACCGGTTAGGGCTTAATTTGCAATGCAAATGCCTAACGAAGAGTTGAGGATTTATGTTGCACTAGGCAAACTACCTCGAAATTCTATGGCTTTGTTATTTAATTCTAAGACAGTTTTCTTGAAGTAGACTCGAGTTTTGCGATGACGATTGCCGTGCTTGCCACCATGCTCCGAGCTCCTGTTGTTGCAGAGGTTTAGTTTTAGAAGTCATAAATCAAGGGATGAGAAAAGTGTTTTGGTTTAGAGAAAATCTTAATTTCCAAGTGTTTTTTATGTTTTAATTAAAACAAATCTTAAAGTTGATTATAACGACACCGGTTAAGATCCCACGGTTGCATCCTTCGGCATCATTATTTTTATCGGATTCACTTAGTCCGGATGAATTTGCTAAACTCGACTGAATGAGTTCCACACTTTCATTTAGACCGTGGGAAATCCGGTTAGCAACACGTAGGTTACATCATCCGAGGTATTCCTGCTCATCCAACGGGACGTTTTAATTTAGTTGTAATTGTAGTTTTGTATTATGTTTGTGATTAAATTTTGAGTTGTTTTATATTTTGAAATGTTGTGGCGGTGAATTTTATCTTGCAATGACTTTTAACTTAGTTCTGGTTTCAGTTTTAGGGACTATCCTAAAGGTGTGGGTTTTCATGCAACAGTTGTTTATCATGCAAGAAAAAGTAAGTGCGATGCGATTAAGTAAATTGCAACAAAATAAAAGCGTACCTGGAGGGTCTTCCCGTCATCCCAAGCTGCACTTAAAACACAATTAGAATATTTAAGCAAGTTCCTAGGTAAAGCTAAGGGAAAGGTTATGGTTTTCTACCAACTTCCTAATCCTATAGCTAGTCATTTCCTATGACGTCTAGGTTCCTTGTGTTTTTGCTTGAAGACGATTTTCTTCATCAAAGAATAATCAAGTTCAATTGTTCTTATGAACATCCTATCATATCGAGGAAGTGCTTAAGGCAAATCTTAAACATCTTTTCAATATTTCTAGGATTGTTTTAAGTCCAAATGAATTTAATTATACAAATGAATTAATCGTCCGAGAATTTCAAGTTTTGTTGTTGTCTTGCTCAGTGAACTAGGACATTTGAATATCCTATAAGTGAAGTAACATTTCATTTAATATTCTGTTTAGGAGTTATGGTACCCAAAGCTTTCGAGGGCAAATTGGTGTTCAAATGGTTTGTGATTTAGTTTAATTTCAATCAATGAGTTTAAATTTGGAATAGTGTTCAAGTTATTTTAGATTTATTTTGAATTCTTTATATCTTCGGTGATGTTATACTTAATTCAACTTAATTTAATTTAATTTAATTTAATTTAATTCAATTCTATTCAATTTAGTTTGGTTTGATGTTAACTTAATTTAGTTTGATTTGTTTTAATTTTAATTTAATTTGATTTAATTTAATTTAATTTAATTTAATTTGATTTAATTTAATTTAATTTAATTTAATTTAATTTAATTTAATTTAATTTATTCATTTAATTTAATCTTTAATTTGATTTAACTTAATTTAATTTGATTTTATTTATTTAATTTAATTTAATTTAATTTAATTCACTTAATTTAATTTAATTTTTAATTTAATTTTATTTTTAATTTTAATTGAAATTTTAAAAGAGTTTAATAATTTAATTTTAGTTTAATGATTAAGTATTTTAATGTTTTGAATTTGAGTTATCATTTTAATTAAGAATTGAATATTAATGAGATAATTAATTTAGGGATTTTTAAATTAAAGAATAAATCTCTTCTAAAAATATCCCTATTTTAATAATTCTAATTTTATTATTCTTCCCAAACTTAATCAATTATTTAATTAAGGTTTAATTATTTTAAATTGTTTAATGGGTTTCTACCCTTTAATTATTTAAATTTCAATCATCCAAATCAGATTAGGATCAAATATTTTACTTGTTAATTTTTTTATTAAACCTAAAGTTTTAATTAATGATTAAAATTTTAATTACCACTTTACCCTTTAAGCTTAATAATTTCATAACTCACTAAATTGAACTCAAATGAATTTGAAATTTTTATGTGACTTCACTCATATGTCAATAAAGACATGAGAGGAGAAAATGTGATTTTTTTGTATTTAATTTATTTATATAATTATTTTTGGTAGAAAATAGAGATCTCTAAGGAAAATTTAATAACATGGCCAAGGGAAAGTTTCTGTCCTTAAGAAAATTAGGGGACATTCCTAATGACCAGAGGACCACTTGGACCAATTTTGGTAATTTTTTTTGAATTATATTATTTTTATTATAATTATTTTAAGTTTTGGAGTGTTAATTAATTTAAAAATAAAATAAATGTTGAAAAATGAATTTTATATTTTTCAAAAATCTCTCTGATATCAAGGAAATCATAGAACCAATTTTTACAATTTTCTAATTTTTTTATGATTTATTATAATTATTTTAGTGAAAATGCTAGAAAATACATTTTTTAATTTTAAAATTACCCTAGGGCTTTAAAATTTAATATCTCACTAAATAAACCTAAGAAAAATATGGGGTTTGTTCCTAAGTGATTAAAATTCAAAATGTGACATTTTGGTGAATTTTATTATTTTTGTGGTTTTTATTATTTTTTAATTATTAAAAATATTAAAATAATATTAAAAATCTACTTTTTTAGAAAATTGAAATTTTAATTTTCTTAAATTCCCCTAATATCGGAGAGGCTCCAAAACCAATTTGGTGAAGTTTTGAAAGATATTTTGAAAGTTATGAATTTTTAAAGTTTAAAATGACTAAATGGCTTAATCGACCCGATTAGTAGGGCTAACCGAGTCCGATTGACCTCAAATTTTTATGGTGGGTTCCTCTGACCCTAAAGGTCAGTGGAGAATTGATTTCAAGCTAATTTAATGTATGGTTAGCTCTAATTAATTAGAGACCTATTTTGGGTGTTTAAGCCAATTAGGGTTATTTTAAATGAACTAACTCAAAACCTATTTTTCCTAGGGTCCTCCGAGTCGTAAGGAACATCACCAAATTTTCCTAGAATTTATTTCATAACATGCTATTTATTGGAATTAAAATATTCAAAACAGTAACATGAATTTGAAAAATCAATAACTTTTCATAGGGATGACCTCTGACTTTGGAAAATTCAGGGAATGTTCCCAAATTCAGAGGCTTCAAAAGCCCTATGGTCTCATGCCATGGTGAATTTCCTACATGCATGGAGAATTAAAACAATGTAGAAGGGAAATAAATCATTAAAAATAAAATATTTAATGAAATTAAATAATTTCTTTTCCACATTATTCTCCTACGTTCATCGAGCGAGAGGGTATTTTTATTTTATTTTTCTGATTTTTCTACACAAAGTTATGAATTTTCCAAGTTTAGGGAATTAAATAAATAGAAAATACCCCTAATTTTCTATTTATCCGAAGTCGGCGCCGCGTCATCCTCGGCATCTCCGAACGCACACGTGTCGCGCTCCCATTCGACGCCGCCGCTTGAGTCGGCGGCCGGGCCCCGCGGTTCGCGTACCATCTCTCGGTCCGACGCCATCCGAGCCATCCGTCCGCGCGTGTATTGAATGGACGGCATCCGTTCATCGTCCCCGAGCGTCCTCGCCCGAGAGCCGTCCACACTAAATCCCTAAGATCTCACTCGATACTCGATGGATTTTCATGTTCTTATGCTCTATGGATTATTCTTGAGAAGACGAACACATCCGTACGGTTTATATGGGATGAAATTTACGCGATAGAAATGGAGAATGTTCGAAGCTCGGGAAGAAGAGTGAGGCCATACCTTTGCTCGGAGAAGTGTGGCTTCGATGCGAGGGTTGTTTCACCTTCGATAGGATCCCGAGCAAGCTCCGGATGAAGTCTCCCGGTGCAGTGAATAGCCTGAGTAGGATTTCGACCACAGTCGATCACAAAGCTTGGAGGTCTGGAGCAAGCCAGGTGGCTCGGAGATGGGGCTTTTGCTGGTGGACACCTTCCCGTGGTGCAGTGAAGGTGTAGAACCAATCAATTTGGGGATTGGCTCGCCTTGTGGAGAAGTGTCCTGGTTTTGGGCTTGGATTTCGACTACGAAATTGAGCTCGCGAGAGAAGAAATGGCGGGGGATTTCGGTGGGGATCAAGTGCTACGTGTATGAGGAGTAGTACGGAACAATTTTGGCGAGTTTCCTTAAGGTTTGTTTTAGCACCTCTCATGGCCGAGAGGGGTGGTGTTTAAATAGGAGAGGGTGGAGGGCCTCCCGGGGAGAGTTAGGGCTTGGGATCAGCTTGCTCTTGGCAAGAGAAGAACAGCTACAATGGCCACGTGGGGATGGGGCGGCTCGGCGAGGAGAATTCCAAAGTTGGCTCACATGTGAACTCTCGGCCATGGTGTTTTCCGGCGGCCTGGTGGCCGGCCGGCCAGGCATGGGTCACCCTCAAGGTCAGGTGGGTCAGGGCTGGGACTTGGTGCAAGCAATTGGCAAATGCCATGTGTAAAGAGCTTGGATTGAAATGGAATGGGGGGAAGACCATTTTGGGTTCAAATGAGTCAACCCATGGTTTTGGGCTAGGTTCACCACCCAAGGCCTGGTCTTGGGCTGAAAAGGATCACTTGGGTCAGCCAAGGGAGAATGGTGTGGTCTCCATCCATGATGAGGTGGCTAAGCATGGTTTAGTGTGTGGCATGCTTAAGGTAAAAAAGGGTTTAAGAAGGATTAGGAAAGGGGGCCCTCCTTTTGCCATTAATGGCTTGATCATATGTCAAGCCTTCCATGGCTTCATGTGGCTTGTCCATGGCTTGCATGGCTCACCTTTGGCTTGGGAAAAGTGGAGTCAATTTCATAAAAATGGATTTAAGAAAAATTTTGGTATTTAGGGGTGATTTGGCATGAGGCTTGATTTGGAATTATTTGATGATGGGATTAGAACTTAGGGAATGGCTTTGATTAAGTGGATGGCAAATGGAGATGTCATGTGGGCTTTAGGGTAGATTTTGGGCTTTTTGAAATGGCTTTAGATGGGCTTTTAAAATGTTTTAAGGAATGGGCCTTTAAGTTTAAAAATGAATTTATGGATGGGAATTTTGTAAAGAGGTTGGGCCAAATAATTGTTGAGTTTAGCTCATAGATGTGTTATGAGTGACTTGGAGCAAATTGGGAGTGATTTGGGTTTGAATTGGGTTGAATTTGGGCTTCTTTGGTGAATGGGCCAATATAGGTCAAATTGGACCAAGTTGGGCCAATGTTGGGCTAGGGTTGAAATTGATGTAAAATTAATGTTGAGAAATGTTTATGGGAGTGTTTCAAAGAGGTTTTGACTTTGGTTGGGCTTTGATTTTGGGGTTTGGGCTCATTTGGGTTAGGTTTGGGTTTAGGTCAAAATTGGGCCTTCTAGCTTTGGGTTGAATTTGAGTGGGGTTTGGGTCGAAATTTTGGGCAAATCATGTTAGTGTTTTGCTTGTGGGGATGCTAAGGAAGATTTTGAAAAGATTTGGGGTTAATTGGAGTTGAATTGGGTGAGTTTGGGTTAGGTTTGGGTCATGGGTCCAAATTGGGCTTTAAGGCCAAAAGTGAAATTGGATCCAAATTTCAATCAAATTAGACTTGGATTTGGTCTAGATTGGTGTTGGGAATGTTGAATTGAAGTTTAGAATTGAATTGGACCAGAATTTGGGTCAATTGGGAAGGTTTGGTTTGACATTGGGTTCACTTAGGGTTAAAATGGAGTCAAGTGGGGGTTTTGACAAAAGTAGGGTAAATTTACAAAATTGGCCCATGGTGTAGTTGAACAAAATGAAATTAGGAATATTTGGGATTTTCTGGAATTTTCTGGGAATTTTCTGAATTTTTGGATTTTGGGGTCAAGAGGGGTATTTGGAGGGTATTGGGAGGTATTTTTGGAATTTTTGGTATTTTTGGCTATGAATGATCAATTTGAGTAATGTGGGAATGTTTGGGATTGATTTTGAGGAATTTTGGGTAATTTAGGTGATTTTGAGGAATTTTGGGTAGTTTCAAGGGCTTTGGGTAGGCTAGGCAGGTGTAGGGTCCCGGGGGTCAAAAATTGAAAATTTGGAAAATTGAAAATTTGGAAAATTGAAAATTTGGAAAATTGAAGATTGGGTAAATTTGAGTGGAATGAAATCATTTTTGTTGAGCCATGAAGCCACATCAAGCCCACATGAGCCATGAAGGGACTCATTTGAGGCATTCAGCTATGTTGTTCCTAACCCTCTTGCGCAAAGGCTTAGGGGTTAAGGACTATCCATGTGAATCACCTACATGAGTCGGGAGGTCGAGTTAGGTATGGGTGTGGTTTTAGGAGGTGTGTGAAAGTGTAGTGTATAAGTGTAGTGTGTGTGTAAGTCGGCCCCTTCACAGGACCGAGGCCGCTCAGAGGCGATCTAAGGCCGAAGAGTCCTATAGGAACTCATCCTTTAAACTTCCACATTTGATTTCAACCCTCTAGGTGATTAGGGGTCTACGGTCAAGTTTGTGGAGTTTGCGGGGAGTTAGGAAGTGGTTTGAAATTCTAGATGGTGGATCCCGATTCTAGTCCTCTAAGATAGTCGAAGGAAAAGCTAAGGCTAGATCCTAAGTACTAAAAGAAGAAGAAAAGACCTCATCAAAAATGAGGTCGATAAATGGCCCCCAATAGGTGTGGTGAGCTGACGGAGCACACCGCGCGTATTGGTGTTAGCCGAAGCGATCGACAAAACCAACACAGATGTCCAAGTGACAAACTTAGGACGAAGTGGAAAAGTTTCCGTTGGGGAGTGTCAAGCATATCTCTGACACTGGAGATTCCAGAACTCTTGCTGGGGAAAGGAAAAGGAGGTGAATTCCAAATCATATGATCTAGGGAAATTTTGATTTAGATTTTATTTTGTTTCAATTTAAGTTTCGATGTGTGAGTTTAGATTTCAATTTGGAGTTTCAATTTAGATTGAAGTTTGTCAAAATTAATTTGATGGGATTTGATTTGAAATGAAAATTGGAATTTCGTGGTTTTAGATGTAACATCTTCAACCTCAAAAGAAAATTGAATCGATTGGATTGAATCATTACAATGAGGAGAGATCTCAGAGTAATGCGGTATTGGATGTAAAATCCTTAACCTCGAGAGTTTGATTTTGGTGTATTTCATTGCGGTAGGGAGAGAATCCTAAAGCAATACAGTCTCGGATGTAAAATCCTTAACCTTAAGAGTTTGATTTTGGTGTATTTCATTGCGGTAGGGAGAGAATCCTAAAGCAATGCAGTCTCGGATGTAAAATCCTTGACCCCAAGAATTTAATTTTGATGCATTTCATTGCGATAGGGAAAGAATCCTAAAGCAATGCAGTTTCGGATGTAAAATCCTTGACCCCAATAATTTAATTTTGATGTATTTCATTGCGATAGGGAAAGAATCCTAAAGCAATGCAGTCTCGGATGTAAAATCCTTGACCCCAAGAATTTAATTTTGATGCATTTCATTGCGATAGGGAAAGAATCCTAAAGCAATGCAGTCTCGGATGTAAAATCCTCGACTCCAAAAGTTTGAATTTTGATGTATTTCATTGCAATAGGGAAAGAACCTAAAGCAATGCAGTCTTGGATGTAAAATCCTCGACTCCAAAAGTTTGAATTTTGATGTATTTCATTGCAATAGGGAAAGAACCGAAAGCAATGCAGTCTTGGATGTAAAATCCTCGACTCCAAAAGTTTGAATTTTGATGTATTTCATTGCAATAGGGAAAGAACCTAAAGCAATGCTGTCTTGGATGTAAAATCCTCGACTCCAAAAGTTTGAATTTTGATGTATTTCATTGCAATAGGGAAAGAACCTAAAGCAATGCAGTCTTGGATGTAAAATCCTCGACTCCAAAAGTTTGAATTTTGATGTATTTCATTGCAATAGGGAAAGAACCTAAAGCAATGCAGTCTTGGATGTAAAATCCTCGACTCCAAAAGTTTGAATTTGAATAGTCATTGACTTTGCAAAGATTTGTAGTGTTGATTTGAAAGGTGTGGAATTTTGGTGTTTCGAGAATTTCATGAAAGTTGTAAAAGACTTTCATGAAGGAAATAGATTAGGAGGGAATATGTAGATGTTACATATCCCATTCAAAAGAGTTGATCGAAAGTTGCTGGTTTGGATTGGATACAATTCCTCGTCATCAGGTTCGAATCGAAAACCTCACGGCTCCGTGTCAATGGAATCAACCGCTTTCATCCCAGACATGGGAGAGAGTAGAACAAATTGGATTTCAGATTTGGAAGATTGAATTTGAATTTGATTGACATTTGATTTGAAATTTGATTTGAAATTTGATTTGAAATTTGATTTGAAATTTGGAAAGCTTGAATTCGAAATTTGATTAAGATTTGATTTGAAATTTATGTTCATTTTGTTTGTCTTTTAAAGATTCAAATTTTACATTATCGTTTATTTAATGTTCATGTGAATTTGGTGTTCATCATTTTTAGATTTTTAAGGGAAGTTTTTTTTATTCTTTTTGTTTCTTTTCTGTTCTTTGTTCAAAGTTCATTTAACTTTAATGGCGTTTCCCAGTCAATTTGCACAAAAGAGGTGAAGGCCAAAAAAAATGTGACATGGTCACTTTCATTCCAATCATGTCGAAGATACATCATACAACTTGATCTGGCATATATCTCATACAATCCATGTAAACTCAAAACGGACTATGTATGATCTTCGTCGATCCATCCAAAGAAGCATCTGTCAAAGGTCCATGTTTGAATAGTGGGGTACATGGTCAATAACATCACCTTCCAAGCCATCCTTGGCAAGGATGCTGGCTGGATGTACGTTGGAGGTGTGATATCTCCTATGTAACTCACAGCTCGTAAGGCCGGAGGCTCTCTAGCTCCGGATCTGGCTGGAAATGGTAAGGTGTCTTCTCGTCGTCCATCCTTCGAAAGTAAGCGAGATCCTCTTCACCGGTACTCCTGGTATGCAATGCTTAGCGATATCCGCTCCGTTGCCCTTCGGTATCATGACGAAACCTACCGGTAAAGGTATCTTCACCGGCCCTCGGAACTCACCCGGGCCTGCTATCGGGAGGTCGGATCCGAACATGATGTTACACTCGTTGATGAAAGAGACCGTGCGTAAAGGTCCGACAAAGTCGTGGTGATCTATGTGTGGGGGTATGCGGTCACCCTGCTTGTAGATGTTGATAATGCGGCTATTGGGTATGCAATCTACGGCGAGTACCCTCAATGTTATCAATCTTTTTACCATTCTCTTGATGACTAATGGCATCGGATCCACTTGCCCATGACGGAGTATTCCCGGTGGGTTTCCCTTCCTGTCCTCCGCAAAGTTGTAACAGCATCCACATCGTATTGTGATTCTTCCCTTCCCTGGCATCCATTTCCGGGGTTCTGAGTATGTGTTTTCCTTAGGTGGCCTGCTCGGCCAATTCTTTTCAAATCCCGGATGCAATCCACGATTTGTTGTTGTTCATACTCTGAGAATACGTCTGTATGTAGCTCGAGGCCCTCTAGTATATTGATTCTTCTGGCTCTAATTCTCTCGAAGTATTCAAAGGTTTTCTTTTCAACATTCGCATTCTCTCCGGCTCGTATTCCGGAATGATCCGCGGATGGCGAGGCCACGGTGACATATTGTGGGATATACGGTTCAATCCCTTCACGTTCTCCTGCATACCTCGGCTCCTCGGGGATGATGTACGTCGGGACATCCCCAGGGTTGCTTCTGCAACAAGGTCATGCATTACTGGTGGTTCTATCCGGTGGCGTGGTAGCCTTCTTTCTTCTGGTCTTTGTGGGATTTCCATGGTCCTTTCCGTTATCCTAGGAGCTGGCCTCCTTTCTTCAGGTTCCTGGTGAACTGTTGTCCTTGAAGTGTATGTACTGGCATTAGCAACTGTCTCGTCGCGCTGGTCCGCAGCTAGTTTTGTTAACATCTTACGGATACGGCGATTCTTATTTCTTCGTTGCGTTCTTGTGAGAGTAGCTCTTCGAACTTCTTGAATGTCTGTGGGCGCGGCGCTGACAAGCCTGCCCTCTGCTGTAGCGACTACAGACTTCATTTTCTTGTCTTCTTCAGTGTTTGCCTTTCTTTTCTTCTTCTGTCTGGATTGGTGGCTTGGGCCACCCACTTTCATCCTCTATCTCGCCGGGCGAGTTCTTCTCGGTCAGTGGGACCCAGTCACTTTCCTCGTACTGTAGGCCTGCTGGTGCGAAATCCAAGTCAATCTCGATTATTGCTCCATCTTTCACCCTCTTTTCATCGAGTGCAAGGCTTACGCCATTCTTAAAGTTCAGGACCAACCGCCTGTTCGACATTTCCTGCGAAAAGATAAGGAAAAGGATCGGTGGCTGTACTAAGAACAAGAACATTAAGAAAATGTATATTAAAGACACATTTTTTTATATATATATATATTTTTTTATATTTTCAAATTTAATAGGAATGAAGTAGGATAAGATCAGGGAAGAGATTTTGATTTGGAAAAGAAAATAAGGAAAACTTAATTATCATGACTTTATTTATTTTAGCACATTTTATTATTTTTGGGTTCGGACCCAATCATAAGTAATTACTTCGGCCGTGTTTCTTAGGAATGAAGAATTCATTCCTTCGAAACATCAGGTAGCGTAATACTTTTTCAAGTATCGTCCGTTGATCGGAAGTATATGTCGTTCTCCCTGACAATTCACTAGCTGGTAGGAACCTCCTGAGTATACTGCTTCAACCACAAACGGTCCTTCCCAAGTGGGTTCAAATTTTCCTCCTATCTTGCGATGTGCGAGAATAGGTCTCTTGAGAACGAGAACTAAGTCACCAACTTTGAAGGTTCTTGGGCGGACCCGGTTGTCATGGGCTTGAACCATCTTAGCTTGGTATAGTTCTAAATTTTGTTGCGCGCGCAAGTCTTTTCCCTTCCGGGCTTTCTAATTCCTCTAGTCGTAATTTGGCATTCTCTTACTATCGTGATCTTATTTTCAATCGCAATTCGAGTGAAGGAAGGCCGAACCTCTAAAGGTAACACTCGCCTCGGACCCATACACCGGAGCGTAAGGTGTAGCTTGAGTAGGAGTTCGAAGGTTGTCCGGTAGGCCCATAAGGCTTCTAATAACTTCTCGTGCCAATTTCTCTTATTATCGTCCAAGGTTTTCTTTAAGATTTGAACGAGGGTTTTATTAAAAGCCTCAGCCAGGTCGTTTGCTCTTGGGTAGTAAATTGTTGAGGATCGCCAGTCGATTCCGTGTCTCCTGATAAAATTATTGATTTGCGTGCTTCTGAATGCTGATCCATTATCCGAGATAATCCTGCGCGGCACTCCGAAACGGTAGACAACTTGGTTCTTGAAAAGCGTAGCACGTGGTGTGCTTTCACTTCTCTAAGTGGAGCCGCCTCTGCCGCTTGGAAAAGTAATCTGTAGCCGCAAGAATGAAGCGATGTCCTTTTGAAGATGGTGGTTCTATCGGACCCACTATATACGTGCCCCAACATTCAAATGGCCACGACGCAATTGTCGGGTGCAGTACATTTGGAGGTTGGTGTAGAACCACTCCGTGCACTTGGCATTGGTGACAGCTCTTGGCGATTTTCATGCAGTCGATCATCATCGAGGGCCAATAATACCCTAGTCTTTTAATTTTCATTTTCATCTTCGGACCCGACTGGTGAGCGCCACAGAGTCCTGAATGCACCTCTTTAACAATTTCACGGGCCTCGGACCCGCTTAGGCACCTTAGCCACATTTGATCAAAAGACCTTCGTACAATGTGTTGTTTATTAATGCGTAAGACGGAGTTCTTTTCTTGATCCGATGGGCCAACGACCTATCGTCCGGTAGTTTTCCTGTTTGCGGGTAGTCTACGTAATGGCTGTCACCGATCTTCGTGTTTTCACATCACTTGTTGCTATTGATTCTTTTTCTTTTTCCGATTTGTGTATTGTGTCTATGTCGAGCTGTGATAGGACCCGACGTCCGTGAACCGACACTTCCACTAATTCATCTTGCAAACGAGCAAATTCTTTTGCGAGACGGGCTAACGCATCTCGCTAAAGCATTTTCTTTTCTGGGAATTTTGTAGATCGTCACATTTGGAATTTGTTCCAACAAGCTTGTATGGCATACTTGGAAGTATTGCTCGAGTCTTGGCTTTAAAATTACATATCGTCCGGCGATCTGTTGAATGATCAATTGCGAATCCCCATAGATGTTGATGTCTGTTATCCCCATTTGAATAGTTAATTCCAGTCCCGTTATGAGGGCTTCGTATTCTGCTTCGTTGTTTGTACATGGTTCTGTTAAGTGGTAGGAGTATCTTAACATCCCCCGCTCCGGTGTTATAAAGATTAGCCCGATTCCTGCCTTACCGGGCACTATCACCTGCGATTCTTCGTCTTTGTGTGCTGAAGATGCTCCGTCGAAATATAATTCCCAACGTCGATCATCAGGGTCTTCTAGGCTCATTATTTGTTCATCTGGCAAATCGTCATTGAGAGGAGATTCCGCCGGCAAAGGGTGTGCTGCGAGGAAGTCTGCTAGGACTTGTCCCTTTACGGCATGAAGAGGCACGAAAGTTATATCGAATTGCAATAATATCATTGACCATCTGGCAAGTGAGCTGGAAAGTGTCGGACGAGTCATCAAGTATTGCAATGGATTAAATTTCGAGATTAGGTTGACCTTATGAGAAAGCATGTAGTGCCTGAGCTTTTGAGCAGCGAAGATCAGGGCCAAACAAAGCTTTTCAATTGCGGGATACCTTACTTCCGTCGGGAGTAAACGACGGCTTAAGTAGTAAAGAGCATTTTCTTTACCCTCATCATTGACACAGGCTAACGAGCTCCGAGAGAGTCGTCTAAAGCCGCGGTGTAAAGTATCAGCGGTCTACACCGAGGCCGGAGGCCGCTAAAACGAGGAGGTGTCATTAAATATTGTTTAATGTCTTCGAAGGCCTTCGGCATTTCTCTTCCCAAATAAATTTGGCGTCCTTTTTAACTAGTGCCGAGAAAGGCTGACACCTACCTGACAAGTTTGAGATAAAGCGTCGAAGATATGCCAGCTTCCCTTTAAAAGATCGTAGTTGTTTTAAGGTTTTGGGAGGCGGCATTTCTAAGATAGCTTTAATCTTTTCCGGGTCGATTTCAATTCCACGATGTCGGACAACGAATCCTAAGAATTTCCGGAGGTGACGTCGAAGGCGCATTTTAAGGGATTCATCTTAAGGTTAAATTGTCTTAATCGTTCGAAAACAATTCTCAAATCATACGGTGGTTTTCCTTTACTTTGCTTTTGATGACCACATCGTCCACGTAGCATTCGACTTGATTGTGGATGAGATCATCAAAAATTCTTGTCATCGCTCTCGCGGTATGTTGCTCCTGCGTTCTTCAGTCTGAATGGCATCACTGTGTAGGAATATACTCCGATCGGCGTTCTGAATGCTGTAAGCTTTTCATCTTCTGGAGCCATTTTTATCTGGTTGTATCCTGAAGATCCATCCATGAATGAAAATATTTCATGTGTTGAAGCAATTTCGATCATTAGTTCTGGGATCGGTAGAGGGAATTCATCCTTTGGACATGCCTTGTTTAAATCTGCGAAGTCCACACAAATTCGATCCGACCATTTTTCTTTCGATCGGCACCACATTGGCTAACCGGGTCGGGTATTGTTCTTCACGAACAAATTTAGCGTCTATTAGCTTTTTAACTTCGGCTATGACTTGTTGTTCGATTTCTAGACGCATTCTTCGGGACCTTGTCGGCGGGACGAAGTAGGATCCACTCCTAGCTTATGGATCGCGACCTGCGGAGCTAATCACGGCATCTCATCGTAGTTCCAAGCAAAACGGTCTTTAAATTTCATTAATAACTTGATTATTTCTTCGGAGTCTTCTTTATTGAGTAAGGAGCTAACAAAGGTAGGTCTAGGCTCTTCGCTAGTACCTAAGTTAACTTTCGTTAACTCATCTATTGTAGATTTAATCTCTTCTTCGAATTATGGTGGAGCGTCTCCAATTTGTAAATCTTCGAGTTCGTCTGTAGTTTCCATGCAGTTTTCATTAGATTCGCAAGTGACAACCAAGCAAAATTCAGTATCGTCAACTGATCCTACTGTGCCGAATCCGAGTCCATACTTTGAATTGGGTGGACGACCGGAGTTATTCCATAATTTTTCAAAACATTGTGATTGACCTTTTGTCCATTGTCGAGGTAAGAAACCACGTTGAATTAAATTTTGAACACAGGGAGAGTACCACTCAAAAGGTAATTCCATTAATTCGATGAAGTGACATCTTCAAATTGTACATTATTTTCGAGTTTGGAGGAAGAAGCACCACGGTAGAATTTGATTGGCTTTGCACCGCCGCTACGTTCCTCTTTGACCACCATACCCTCGATCTTGTTAGAATGGATCGGGGTTAGGGTCATAGTATGTAAGTAGTGGTTAATCTTCTCGTACATTGATTTGTATTCTTCATTCTCCTCATCTTCGAGAGAGATCTTGAATTGCGGCTTCTTCCAACTTATTGTGGCTGCTTCTTGTTTGATTTCTTTTTCTTCTTCAGAACTATCTTCCCAATCAACATTGATGGTTGGTTTCCTCTGTCCAACTGTCCTAACGTCTCTACCACGACCTCGTCCCCGGCCTCGACCTCGGATGCGAGTTGTGGAGAAACCTTCACCATCTCGTCGTAAGGGAGTGGTGAGTGACTGTTGGACTAGAACTTCAGGTTCTTCGTTGTCCCGAGCTTTCTTTGCTTCATTTGTTATGGTATCTCTGGAGAAGATTGTTTTTTTCGGTGGTGCATAATAAGCTGCGTCTTCATGGATTCCAATTTCATGTACGGAGAATGGTTGTAAGTCACCTTTGATGTACTGTTCCCCTCCATCGTAGTATTTGATGCACTGGTGTAGAGATGATGGTACCATCCTGTTTTCATGTATCCATGGTCGGCCCAGTAGAGCCTTGAACGATGTTTCTGAATCAATTATGTGAAATTTTGCGGTTGTCTTTGCTAAGTCACCGGTCTTCATTAGTAGCGTTATTGACCCGAGGGCTCTTTCTCCTTTCTGGTTGAATCCTCTTAATAACATTTTGTCGGCCTCAAGCTCACGAGCATCAATTTCCAAATATGCTAGTGTTCGAAGACTCATTATATTGATTGATGCTCCTAGATCCACCAATACTCCGGGAGCGTAAACTTCCCAATTAGTAATCGAAATGTACAACGGTCGGTTGTGATCTGCTGTCCCAAGTAGTAGGTCATTGTCCGTGAAGGTAACACCTCGCTGTTCCTTTAACGAGCAAACCTCATCTAAGGAATCTCCGACCATTTGAGCTAAGCAAATTTCCGGATCAAGTAAGGCCTTGATCAGAGCTTCTCTTATCTCCTTTAATAAGATGAGAGCATCGTAAATGCTCAGTTTGGCCGGTAGTTTCCTAAGATGGGCTAGCACGTTGTAGTCCATTTTATTTCCATGTGTCTCGGCTTCTTCTCGAATTGCTATTTCTTCTGCTGGGGTTGGTTATTCTTGAACAACCACCTGCTTTCCTTTGTCCTTTGGACCCATTCTCGGAGGTAGAATTCTTCCACTTCTTAAGTTGACTTCTGTAATCTCTTCTGAATCTAGCGTTGAGCTTGCTGGTGTTTCTTCTTGAATTGGAATGACGGGTTCTTCCGGATTAGCTTCGAGTGCGAAGGCTCGATTCTATTGTGATCGGAGCTCCTCGAAACTCGCGAGATAGATTCGTTGCTTCGTTGAACTCTCGTAGCCTCCTTGATGGATGTCTTCTTCGTCATTTTGACCGTCGAGATTGTGTATGATATGAGAATTGTCATTGATATCGAAATCGATGTCCGGATTGTCGCTAGTTACGTAATCGTTAGAAACAGTCAAAACGTAGCCAACGCCATCACCCTTATCATTATATGATCCCACCGAAGTGAGCAGATAATCATACGAGTCGGAGGTTCGAGGGATTTCTCCCCGAATCGGAAACAACTATCCTAGGATAAGAAGCCCCTAGTCTAGCCTTAGGAGTCTCGGTCCTCTCTTCTTCGTCGATTTTCTTCTTCTCCTCGATCGTCTCCTCGTTGAGGTGGTTCTTCTATCGCAAGTGATAGTGCCGACTTAACGGGTTTCGAACTCCGAATTGAAGCTTGCACCGAAGCGGTTTGGATGCTTCGTTTAAAATCTTTTCGAAGACCTTGTCCAAGCGGTAGTCCATCCATCGTCGGTCGTATAGGGATCTATCGGAATGATGGGATCGATTGAGATAACATTGACGGAACCTCCTTTACGGGGTTCCTTCATGTACTCCTTCGGGATCGTTATATTCCCTTTCCGAAGGTTGTCGATGAGCCAACTTTTGAAGGTAATGCAATCTTCTATCTTGTGCCCAAGCATCCAGGTGGTAGGGGCAAAAGTTGGGATCACCTTTCTTGTTGACTTCCTCCGGTCTTTTAGGCTCGCAGCATTGGAAATCCGGAGTCTTCATCGGACTACGGAACATTTTTAGCCTTTGCTTCATTCTTGAATGGATATTCCACCGCTCGAAGCTCCCTTAATGTACGTTGCGGACGAGGCGGTTGTTCATCTTGTGGAGATGGCTGATAGGCTGGGTCGGGGTTCTTGGTAATTACGTTGAGGTTCGTTGCGGCCGTTCGGACGATATTTGTATCGGTTGCTTGCCTTTGTCGGCTAGCCTGCAACGATCCGGATTTCTTTTCGAAAGTCTTCACGGGCTTTTTCTTGTCCATCTTGTCGGCGAAACTTAATTGCTTCGCCTCCTCTTGCAAGCTCCGGCCTTGCTTAACAACTTCTCGAAAGTCTTAATAGTGAATCCTTTGAGGAGAAGTGCTTATCGGGCCGTGAATGCTTTTAAGTAAAATGCCGATTGCATGTTGTTCTTGTAGTTGTGGTTCACACTTCATGCTTAAGTTCCTCCAACGAAGTATGTAATCCACCAAAGTTTCGTTCGGCTTTTGTTTCTCTACCAGCTAAATCACCTATAGTGATGTGGTGCTTCGAGCTCCGGCGAATCGCTTGATGAAGAAGTTCTCTAGATTCCGAGAACGTCTTCACCGAACCATTTGGTAATTCGCATACCGGTCGAAGGCGATCCCCGACGAGCTGGCGACGAGCTGTCGGAAGAGTAGTGCATCGCTCCCGCCGGCATTGCAACAAGCCGGCACGAAAGTGTGCAACATCTTGTCGGGGGTTCCGGTTCCATCGAAGGTTTTGAACGAGAGGTGGTACGAAGCCTTTCGGGTATTGGACGGCGTCGAATTCTTCCGGGTAAGGTCTACCCGTCCGAATGGATGTCCCGCTCTTTGATTGTGCTAAGGCTTCTGCACTTTCTTCGTTCCACCAAGCTCTTGATATCCTTTTAAGGGATCATACTTTGTGTTGTATCCTTTTTTAGCTGATCAACCTCGTTGACGGATGTAATCTCCTTTCCTCCGTCTACAATGTGAATGACCTCTGGGGGTGTCTCTCTTTAGGGTTGCACTTGACTCTGGAGAGTGGCTAGAGCTACAACCATCTCTTCCATCCTTTTCGCCATTTGGGCGATCGTGTCGTCTTTCTCCTGAAGCTGCCTTCTCATCGCTTCTGGCTCCTCTCTTCTGCGACCGCAGGGAGCACCTTGTGAAGTCGATGAAGCTCGTGTTTCGACCATGTTGATTTCTGCATATTCGTCGTCCATGAATTCCGATGAATCAATCTCGTCTCCGAACTTCTCTTCTCTTTCTTTTGCTAATCGTAGGATATCAATTCTCAACTTTTCCATGGCATCTTCTAGCGGGCCTTTCTGTGCGTCCTCGCGGTTGTCGTGCGATAGCTGCCGGGTCCCCTTCTCACGAGTCCCCTTTACCGCGGTGGCGATTTCTTCGCATTCGAGTCTCCCGACGAGACTTTCCTTCTCGGGTCGTTGTTTCAATCTCGGTTGTCCAGGTAGTGGGACGCCATACCATCCTTCTAGCGGCGGAAGGTCTAGGACCGGATGGTGCGTCGACCAAATGTTGGAAGGTGGTATCCTCCCTAATCTGTAATCCCGAGACGACGACGGGCGGACTAGCCTTCATTCTTTTACTTGGCTTTTCGTCATGAAGGCGGGTTCTACTCGGGGCCCGAGACGGGATTTGGTCGGCACCCGCCACATCCTTCGTAGAATCTCCGATACGGGGCACTTTTCCTTCTTTGCTAACTTCTCTATCAAAGTTTGCAGTCGAGCAAACGGCGTAGTTCTAGTCCTTTTCTTGCGGCTATCGTTATAATATGCGGGCTGAGGCAATACTGCAGCAATCTTGAGAACATTTTCTTCATCCTCTACGGCGGAGAGGGGATGGAACCTGCTTCCTCCCAAAAGTGGTATGTATTCGAGCAGCGGTGTATATTCGAGCGGCGGTGTATATTCGAGCGGTTCCGGGATTTCCTCCGGGAAAGCAATTTCGGCGGCTACGGCTTCTCCAGCGATCCTTCTACTTCGTTTCTTCTTTGGGTCCTTGTCGGTGATGGAATTCTTGAGCTGGACCCGATTTCAACAACGAAGGTCTCACGAGAAGATGCTGTACCCTCCACGGTAACGGGTTCACCATAATTCGGATTTCTTTCCCCTTTAATTTGGCGAAGTCGGGGTAGGTGCGAAACAGACTAGACCGATGGGGGTAGTAAGAACGGTCCTCTGCGGACGGCGATACTCCTCTCGGTCGGGATCTTTTGTAGGGAGGAAACTCTTGGGTTGACCTGAGGTTGAACTCGATCAACGGCTTCTTGGCTTCCGATACTTTGTTTGTCGGTGCAAAAGGAAACGTCGGTGATCTTGACATTCGTGTTTTCAAATCCTTGTCCGAATCGGATGATCCCATTATCGTGCGGCTCATCCTTATAGACGGCGAAGTCCGAGTCCATTGGTGAAGGAGAAAATCAGCTTTGGGGCTTCCATTTCGCGGGGTAGATTCGGGTTTGTCGATCCGAAGTTATGCTTCTTCTCATTAGGACGAAAAGAAAGGAATTGAAAAGAGTCCGAACTCATTCTTGTTCATGTATTTATAAGAAGGAATCATTTATTAAAAGAATCATTTATAAAAGGGTTTGTTTATTTAGAACAGAATGTCCAAAGGTGTAGAGAAGGTAAGGAATCCGATTCGGAGTTAGAAAGGAAAAGAAGGTCTTATGCAAGACTTCTCGTCTCGAAGGATCATTCCCAAACTAACACCTATTGGGGGTCCACCCCACCTCAGAAATGAGGTAAAAGGATCTCGGAACCTCTCTCGTTTAGGGGTGTCTAAGCAGTGGCTCCTAAATCCGAGAGAATGTTGGCTATACTTGTTCACGGTAGAAATGAACATAGTATTCCAACGGAAAGAAGGGTAGTTTGATCCATTAAGGACATGGATGCACTTACGGATTTACGAAAGAAGAATTATACGATTATAATGGAGAGAGGAATTGTCTCAGTGAGTCGCCGAAGTTGTCGGCATATTTTAGGTTATGTGTTTTATTTTGAAAAGGGGGTCGCCTAACAGAAGTATGTCGGCGAATTCTTAATTTAGTTTAAATAAATAATTTTGAAAAGTAGTATTTTATTTTGAAAATAATTTTAAATTTGAAGGTTTTAAGATAAGAGATTAAACCGATCTCACATCCCAAATAGTTTATATAAACGAGCACGCACCACTAAACCGTGTATCTATCCCTAAGGATAGACACACTCGCTTGATGGTGGGGCTCGATTAAATAAACTAGAAGATTTGTGACATTCGTTTGGTCCGCGAACCAATTTTATAAGCCGACAAATTCCACAGCTTAATATGAAAGCATTAAACGGGGTTTATATTACACTGGGTTCTTTAAAATTCCCTATAAGGGCAAGCCCCATAGTTAATTACATCTTAAGTGACGGGAATCACCTAAGAAAACTCTCGATAATAATCGGTAATGTCGCTCTCAAGAATTTCGAGGTTTAAGGTTTTCGAGGGATTGAATTTTGGAATCTCAACAAGGAATGGATCAAGTTTGAAACATTTTGTTTTGGAAATTCAAAGGAAGAAAGGTAGAAGAAATCACAGATTCGAAGTGAACTTCGGTGACTTCCCGACTATCCTATTGTTTGGCTTGAATTTAGGAAAGTCCTAATGTTTATTTAATGTTTTGATTTTGTCAATTTTAATTAATTAGGACTTATATTAGTATGATAAAATGATACAAATAGCCTTGAAGATGTGAGGGTTTATGTCGTATCAGACGACTACCTCGGAATCCTAAGACCGGTTAGGGCTTAATTTGCAATGCAAATGCCTAACGAGGAGTTGAGGATTTATGTTGCACTAGGCAAACTACCTCGAAATTCTATGGCTTTGTTATTTAATTCTAAGACAGTTTCTGTGAAGTAGACTCGAGGTTTCTGCTGATGACGATGGCCGTGCTGCCCACCATGCTCCGAGCTCCTTTTTGTTGCAGAGGTTTAGTTTTAGAAGTCATAAATCAAGGGATGAGAAAAGTGTTTTGGTTTAGAGAAAATCTTAATTTCCAAGTGTTTTTTATGTTTTAATTAAAACAAATCTTAAAGTTGATTATAACGACTTCGGTTAAGATCCCACGGTTCCATCATTCCGGCATCATTATTTTTATCGGATTCACTTAGTCCAGATGAATTTGCTAAACTCCACTGAATGAGTTCCACACTTTCATTTAGACCGTGGGAAATCCCGTTAGCAACACGTAGGTTACATCATCAGAGGTATTCCCGCTCATCCAACGGGACGTTTTAATTTAGTTGTAATTGTAGTTTTGTATTCTGTTTGTGATTAAATTTTGAGTTGTTTTATATTTTGAAATGTTGTGGCGGTGAATTTTATCTTGCAATGACTTTTAACTTAGTTACGGTTTCGGTTTTAGGGACTATCCTAAAGGTGTGGGTTTTCATGCAACAGTTGTTTATCATGCAAGAAAAAGTAAGTGCGATGCGATTAAGTAAATTGCAACAAAATAAAAGCGTACCTGGAGGGTCTTCCCGTCATCCCAAGCTGCACTTAAAACATAATTAGAATATTTAAGCAAGTTCCTAGGTAAAGCTAAGGGAAAGGTTATGGTTTTCTACCAACTTCCTAATCCTATAGCTAGTCATTTCCTATGACGTCTAGGTTCCTTGTGTTTTTGCTTGAAGACGATTTTCTTCATCAAAGAATAATCAAGTTCAATTGTTCTTATGAACATCCTATCATATCGAGGAACTGCTTAAGGCAAATCTTAAACATCTTTTCAATATTTCTAGGATTGTTTTAAGTCCAAATGAATTTAATTATACAAATGAATTAATCGTCCGAGAATTTCAAGTTTTGTTGTTGTCTTGCTCGATGAACTAGGACATTTGAATATCACATAAGTGAAGTAACATTTCATTTAATATTACGTTTAGGAGTTATGGTACCCAAAGCTTTCGAGGGCAAATTGGTGTTCAAATGGTTTGTGATTTAGTTTAATTTCAATCAATGAGTTTAAATTTGGAATAGTGTTCAAGTTATTTTAGATTTATTTTGAATTCTTTATATCTTCGGTGATGTTATACTTAATTCAACTTAATTTAATTTGTTTTAATTTAATTTAATTCAATTCTATTCAATTTAGTTTGGTTTGATGTTAACTTAATTTAGTTTGATATGTTTTAATTTTAATTTAATTTTGATTTAATTTAATTTAATTTAATTTAATTTGATTTAATTTAATTTAATTTAATTTAATTTAATTTAATTTAATTTAATTTAATTTAATTTAATTTAATTTATTCATTTAATTTAATCTTTAATTTGATTTAACTTAATTTAATTTGATTTTATTTATTTAATTTAATTTAATTTAATTTAATTCATTTAATTTAATTTAATTTTTAATTTAATTTTATTTTTAATTTTAATTGAAATTTTAAAAGAGTTTAATAATTTAATTTTAGTTTAATGATTAAGTCTTTTAATGTTTTGAATTTGAGTTATCATTTTAATTAAGAATTGAATATTAATGAGATAAATAATTTAGGGATTTTTAAATTAAAGAATAAATCTCTTCCTAAAAATATCCCTATTTTAATAATTCTAATTTTATTATTCTTCCAAAATTTAATCAATTATTTAATTAAGGTTTAATTATTTTAAAATGTTTAATGGGTTTCTACCCTTTAATTATTTAAATTTCAATCATCCAAATCAGATTAGGATCAAATATTTTACTTGTTAATTTTTTTATTAAACATAAAGTTTTAATTAAGGATTAAAATTTTAATTACCACTTTACCCTTTAAGCTTTATAATTTCATAACTCACTAAATTGAACTCAAATGAACTTGAAATTTTTATGTGACTTCACTCATATGTCGATAAAGACATGAGAGGAGAAAATGTGATTTTTTTGTATTTAATTTATTTATATAATTATTTTTGGTAGAAAATAGAGATCTCGAGGAAAATTTAATAACATGACCAAGGGAAAGTTTCTGTCCTTAAGAAAATTAGGGGACATTCCTAATGACCGGAGGACCACTTGGACCAATTTTGGTGATTTTTTTGAATTATATTATTTTTATTATAATTATTTTTAAGTTTTGGAGTGTTAATTAATTTAAAAATAAAATAAATGTTGAAAAATGAATTTTATATTTTTCAAAAATCTCTCTGATATCAAGGAAATCGGAGAACTAATTTTTACAATTTTCTGATTTTTCTATGATTTATTATAATTATTTTAGTGAAAATGCTAGAAAATACATTTTTTAATTTTAAAATTACCCTAGAGGCTTTAAAATTTAATATCTCACTAAATAAACCTAAGAAAAATATGGGGTTTGTTCCTAAGTGATTAAAATTCAAAATGTGACATTTTGGTGAATTTTATTATTTTTGTGGTTTTTATTATTTTTTAATTATTAAAAATATTAAAATAATATTAAAAATCTACTTTTTTAGAAAATTGAAATTTTGATTTTTTTAAATTCCCTAATATTAGAGAGGCTCAAAACCAATTTGGTGAATTTTTGAAAGATATTTTGAAAGTTATGAATTTTTAAAGTTTAAAATGACTAAATGGCTTAATCGACCGATTAGTAGGGCTAACCAAGTTCAATTGACCTCAAATTTTTATGGTGGGTTCCTCTAACCCTAAAGGTCAGTGGAGAATTAATTTCAAGCCAATTTGATGTATGGTTAGCTCTAATTAATTAGAGACCTATTTTGGGTGTTTAAGCCAATTAGGGTTATTTTAAATGAACTAACTCAAAACCTATTTTCTCTAAGGTCCTGCAGTCATAAGGAACATCACCAAATTTTCCTAGAATTTATTTCACAACATCTTATTTATTGGAATTAAAATATTCAAAACGGTAACATGAATTTGAAAAATCAATAACATTTCATAGGGATGGCCTCGACTTTGGAAAATTTAGGGAATGTTCCCGAATTCGGAGGCTTAAAAGCCCTATGGTCTCATGCCATAGTGAATTTCCTACATGCATGGAGAATTAAAACAATGCGGAAGGAAATAAATCATTAAAAATAAAATACTTGATGAAATTAAATAATTTCTTTTCCACATTATTCTCCTCACGTTCGCTTGAAGCAAGTGGGTATTTTTATTTTATTTTTCTGATTTTTGTACACAAAGTTATGAATTTTCCAAGTTTAGGGAATTAAATAAATAGAAAATACCCCTAATTTTCTATTGATCCGAGTCGGCGCCGCGTCATCCTCGGCATCTCCGAACGCACACGCGTCGCGCTCCCATTCGACGCCGCCGCTTGAGTCAGCAGCCCGGGCCCCGCGGTTCACGTACCATCTCTTGGTCCGACGCCATCTAAGCCATCCGTCCGCGCGTGTATTGAATGGACGACATCCGTTCATCGTCCCCGAGCGGCCTCACCCGAGAGCCGTCCACACTAAATCCCTAAGATCTCACTCGATACTCAATGGATTTTCATGTTCTTATGCTTCTATGGATTATTCTTGAGAAGACGAACACATCCATCGATTTATATGGGATGAAATTTACGCAATAGAAATGGAGAATGTTCGGAAGCTCGGGAAGAAGAGTGAGGCCATACCTTTGCTCGGAGAAGTGTGGCTTCGATCCGTAGGTTGTTTCACCTTCGATTGGACCCAGCGAGCTCCGGATGAAGTCTCACGGTCGCAGTGAATAGCACAGGTAGGATTTCGACCACGGTACGATCACAAAGCTTGGAGGCTGGAGCAAGCCGGGTGGCTCGGAGATGGGGCTTTTGTTGGTGGACACCTTCCCTTGGTGCGGTGAAGGTGTAGAACCAATCGATTTGGGGATTGGCTCACTTGTGGAGAAGTGTCCTGGTTTTGGGCTTGGATTTCGACTACGAAATTGAGCTCGCGGAGAAGAAATGGCGGGGGATTTCGGTGGGGATCAAGTGCTGCGTGTATGGGGAGTAGTGCGGAACAATTTTGGCGAGTTTCCTTAAGGTTTGTTTTAGCACCTCTCATGGCCGAGAGGGGTGGTGTTTAAATAGGAGAGGGTGGAGGGTCTCCGGGGAGAGTTAGGGCTTGGGATCGGTTGCTCTTGGCGAGAGAAGAACAGCTACTAATGGCCGCTTGGGATGGGGCGGCTCGGCGAGGGAGAATTCCAAAGTTGGCTCACATGTGAACTCTCGGCCATGGTGTTTTTCGGCGGCACGGTGGCCGGCCGGCCGAGCATGGGTCACCCTCGAGGTCGGGTGGGTCGGGGCTGGGACTTGGTGCGAAGCAATTGGCAAATGCCATGTGTAAAGAGCTTGGATTGAAATGGAATGGGGGGAAGATCATTTTGGGTTCAAATGAGTTAACCCATGGTTTTGGGCTAGGTTCACCACCCAAGGCCTGGTCTTGGGCTGAAAAGGATCACTTGGGTCAGCTAAGAGAGAATGGTGTGGTCTCCATCCATGATGAGGTGGCTAAGCATGGTTTAGTGTGTGACATGCTTAAGGTAAAAAAGGGTTTAAGAAGGATTAGGAAAGGGGGCCCTCCTTTTGCCATTAATGGCTTGATCACATGTCAAGCCTTCCATGGCTTCATGTGGCTTGTCCATGGCTTGCATGGCTCACCTTTGGCTTGGGAAAAGTGGAGTCAATTTCATAAAAATGGATTTAAGATAAATTTTGGTATTTAAGGGTGATTTGGCATGAGGCTTGATTTGGAATTATTTGATGATGGGATTAGAACTTAGGGAATGGCTTTGATTAAGTGGATGGCAAATGGAGATGTCATGTGGGCTTTAGGGTAGATTTTGGGCTTTTTGAAATGGCTTTAGATGGGCTTTTAAAATGTTTTAAGGAATGGGCCTTTAAGTTTAAAAATGAATTTATGGATGGTAATTTTGTAAAGAGGTTGGGCCAAATAATTGTTGAGTTTAGCTCATAGATGTGTTATGAGTGACTTGGAGCAAATTGGGAGTGATTTGGGTTTGAATTGGGTTGAATTTGGGCTTCTTTGGTGAATAGGCCAATATAGGTCAAATTGGACCAAGTTGGGCAAATGTTGGGCTAGGGCTGAAATTGATGTAAAATTAATGTTGAGAAATTTTTATGGGAGTATTTCAAAGAGGTTTTGACTTTGGTTGGGCTTTGATTTTGGGGTTTGGGCTCATTTGGGTTAGGTTTGGGTTTAGGTCAAAATTGGGCCTTCTAGCTTTGGGTTGAATTTGAGTGGGGTTTGGGTCTAAATTTTGAGCAAATCATGTTAGTGTTTTGCTTGTGGGGATGCTAAGGAAGATTTAGAAAAGATTTGGGGTTAATTGGAGTTGAATTGGGTGAGTTTGGGTTAGGTTTGGGTCATGGGTCCAAATTGGGCTTTAAGGCCAAAAGTGAAATTGGATCCAAATTTCAATCAAATTGGACATGGATTTGGTCTAGATTGGTGTTGGGAATGTTGAATTGAAGTTTAGAATTGAATTGGACCAGAATTTTGGTCAATTGGGAAGGTTTGGT
>JAKZJZ010001584.1:0-26390 GCA_022702705.1 Papilionanthe hookeriana x Papilionanthe teres | reverse complement strand
ACGGTTGTCACTTAGATACATGTCAACATCTCGTAGAAGTTTATTTTAAACTAAGGTAAGGTGTAGCAAAGATTTTGTATGTCTAGATATTATTTTGGCTTTTTGGCTAACTATCACTTTTTGATATGTTTTATATGTTGATCACGTTTGAGAATTTTTCACTAGAATATTTAATGCATTTTTTCTGTGCAGGGTGCTAAGTCAAAAAAGGAGAAGTTTAATTTATAAATTTAACTAATGTTATTTGTCGGCATATTTTAGGTTGTATTGTATTTTAAAAGGGGGGTCGCCTAACAGAAGTTGTCGGCGAATTTAAATTTTAAATTTGATTTAAATATATATATAATTTAGAAAGTAGTATTTGGCTTTGAAAATAATTTTTAGATTTGAAAGTTTTAAGATATGAGATTAAACCGATCTCACATCCCAAATAGTTTATATAAACGAGCACCGCACCACAAACCGTGTATCTATCCCTAAGGATAAACACACTGCTTGATGGTGGGGCTCGATCAAATAAACTAGAAGTTTTGTGACATCCGTTTGGTCCGCGAACCAATTTTATAAGCCGACAAATTCCTCCGCTTAATATGAAAGTATCAAACGGGGTTTATATTACTCAGGTTCTTTAAAATTCCCTATAAGGGCAAGCCCCTATAGTTAATTACATCTTAAGTGACGGGAATCACCTAAGAAAACTCTCGATAATAATCAATAACTCTGCTTTCAAGAATTTCAAAGTTTAAGGTTTTCAAAGATTGAATTTGGGAATTTCAATAGGGAATTGATCAAATTTTGGAACATTTTGTTTTGTGAATCCAAAGGAAGAAAGGTAGGAGAAATCACTGATTCGAAGTGAACTTCGGTAATTTCCCGACTATCCTATCGTTTGGCTTGAGTTTAGGAAAGTCCTAATGTTTATTTAGTATTTCAATCTTGCCAATTTTAATTAATTAGGGCTTATATTTGTATGATAAAATCAAACAAATAGCCTAGAAGATGTGAGGGTTTATTGTCGTATCGGACGACTACCTCGGAATCCTAAGACCGGTTAGGGCTTAATTTGCAATGCAAATGCCTAACGAAGAGTTGAGGATTTATGTTGCACTAGGCAAACTACCTCGAAGTCCTATGGCTTGGTTATTTAATTCTAGGAAAGTTTCTTTGAAGTAGGTTCGAGTTTTGTCGACGACGATGGCCGTGCTGCCCACCATGCTCCAAGTTCCTTGTTGTTGCAGAGGTTTAGTTTTAGAAACCATAAATCGGGAGATGAGAAAAGTGTTTTGGTTTAGAGAAGTCTTAATTTTCCAAGTGTTCTTGTATTTTGATTAAAACAAATCTTAAAGTTGATTATAACGACACCGGTTAAGATCCCACGGTTCCATCCTTCCGGCATCATTATTTTTATCGGATTCACTTAGTCCGGATGAATTTAATAAACTCAGCTGAATGAGTTCCACACTTTCATTTAGACCGTGGGAAATCCCGTTAGCAACACGTAGGTTACATCATCCGAGGTATTCCCGATCATCCAACGGGACGTTTTAATTTAGTTGTAATTGTAGTTTTGTGTTACTGTTTGTGATTAAATTTTGAGTTGTTTTATATTTTGAAATGTTGTGGCGGTGAATTTTATCTTGCAATGACTTTTAACTTAATTTGGTTTCAGTTTTAGGGACTATCCTAAAGGTGTGGGTTTTCATGCAACTTGTTGTTTTATCATGCAAGAAAAATAAAGTACATTTGCAAGAAAGTAAATTGCAGGAAAGTAAGTTGCAAGAGAGCAAATTGCAATAAAAAATAAAAGCGTACACGGAGGGTCTTCCCGTCATCCCAAGCTGCACTTAAAACACAATTAGAATATTTAAGCAAGTTCCTAGGTAAAGCTAAGGGAAGGGTTATGGTTTTCTACCAAATTTCTAATCCTATAGCTAGTCAACTCCTATGACGTCTAGGTTCTTTGTGTTTTTTTGTTTTGAGGACAATTTTCTTCATCAAAGGACAATTAAGTCCAATTGTTCTTATAAATATCCTATCATATTGAGGAAGTGCTTGAGAAGAATCTTAAACATCTTTTCAATATTTTCAGGATTGTTTTAAGTCCAAATGAATTTAATTATATAAATGAATCGATCGTCCGAGGTTTTCGAGTCTTGTTAACTTGCTCGGTGAACTAGGACATTTGAATATCCTATGAGTGAGGTAACACTTCATTTGATGTTCCATTTAGGAGTTATAATAATCAAAGCTTTCGAGGGTAAATTAGTATTCAAATGATTTGATTTAAGTTAAAGGGTTTAAATTTGGAATAGTGTTCAAGTTGCTTTACATTTATTTTGAATTCTTTATGTCTTAGGTGATATTATATTTAATTCAACTTAATTTAATTGAGTTTTAATTTAGTTTAACATAGTTCAATTTAATTTGATTTGGTGTTTAATTAATTTGATTTGATTTAATTTAATTTAATTTAATTTAATTTAATTGTTTAATTTAATTTAATTATTTAATTTAATTTAATTTAATTATTTAATTTAATTTAATTTAATTATTTAATTTAATTTAATTTAATTATTAAATTTAATTTAATTTAATTTAATTTTAATTTAGTTTAATTTAATTTAATTTGTTTTAATTTAATTTAATTTAATTATTAAATTTAATTTAATTTTAATTTAATTTATCTTTAATTTACTTTATTTTTAATTTTAATTGAAATTTCAAAAGAGTTTAATAATTTAATTAAGTCTTTTAATATTTTAAATTTGAGTTATCATTTTAATTAAAAATTGAGTATTAATGATATAATTAGTTTAGGGATTTTTAAATTAAAGAATAAATCTCTTCCTAATAAATATCCCTTATTTTAATAATTCCAATTTTATTATTCTTCCAAATTTAATCTATTATTTAATTAAAGTTTAATCATTTTAAAAATTGTTTAATGAGTTTCTACCCTTTAATTATTTAAATTTCAATCATCCAAATCAGATTAAGATCAAATATTTTACTTGTTGATTTTTTTATTAAACCTAAAGTTTTAATTAAGGGTTAAAAGTTTAATTACCATTTTACCCCTTAAGCTTAATAATTTCATAACTCACTAAATTGAACCCAAATGAACTTGAAATTTTTATGTGACTTCACTCACATGTCAATAAAGACATGAGAGGAGAAAATGTGATTTTTCTGTATTTAATTTATTTATGTAATTATTTTGATGGAAAATAGAGATTTTCAAGAAAAATTTAATAACATGACCAAGGGAAAGTTTCTGTCCTTAAGAAAATTAGGGGACATTCCTAATGACCGAGAGAAGCACTTGGACCAATTTTGGTGATTTTTTGAATTATATTATTTTTATTATAATTATTTTAAGTTTTGGAGTGTTAATTAATTTAAAAATAAAATAAATGTTGAAAAATGGATTTTATATTTTTCAAAAATCTCTCTGATATCAAGGAAACCAGAGAAACAAATTTTGCAATTTTCTGATTTTTCTATGATTTATTATAATTATTTTAGTGAAAATGCTAGAAAATACATTTTTTTTTAATTTTAAAATTACCCTAGGGCTTTAAAATTCAATATCTCACTAAATAGACCTAAGAAAAATGTGGGGTTTGTTCCTAAGTGATTAAAATTCAAAATGTGACATTTTGGTGCATTTTATTATTTTTGTGATTTTTATTATTTTTTAATTATTAAAAATATTAAAATATTATTAAAAATCAACTTTTTTAGAAAATTGAAATTTTAATTTTCTTAGATTCCCCTGATATCAGAGAGGCTCCAAAACCAATTTGATAGATTTTTAAAAAGTGTTTTAAAAGTTATGAATTTTTAAAGTTTAAAATGGCTAAGTGACTTAATCGACCCAATTAGTAGGGCTAACCGAGTCCGATTGACCTCAAATTTTTATGGTGGGTTCCTCTGATCCTAAAGGTCAGTGGAGAATTGATTTCAAGTCAATTTGATGCCCGGTTAACTCTAATTAATTAAAGACCTATTCTGGGTGTTTAAGCCAATTAGGGTTGTTTTAAATGAACTAAGTCAAAACCTATTTTTCCTAGGGTTCTCTGGTCATAAGGAACATCACCAAATTTTCCTAGAATTTATTTCACAACATGCTATTTACTGAAATTAAAATACTCAAAATGAGTGACCTGAACTTGAAAAATCAAGAACTCTTCATAGGGATGGCCTCTGACTTTGGAAAATTCAGGGAATGTTCCCAAATTCGGAGGCTTCAAAGCCCTATGGTCTCATGCCATGGTGAATTGTATGCATGCATGGAGAATTAAAACAATGCGAGAGAGTAAATAAATTATAAAAAATAAAATACTTGATGAAATTAAATGATTTCTTTTCCACATTATTCTCCTCACGTTCACGCGAGCGAGAGGGTATTTTTATTTTATTTTTATGATTTTTCTACACGGAGATATGAATTTTTGAAGTTTAGGGAATTAAATAAATAAGAAAATACCCTAATTTTCTATTTATCCACGCGGCGCCGGCGCATCCTCGGCGACTCCGAAAGGCCACGCGGCGCGCTCCCATTCGATGCCGCCACTCGAGTCGGCGGCCCGGGCCCCGCGGTTCTCGTACGCGTCTCCCGGTCCGACGCGATCCACGACCATCCGTGCGCGCGTGTATTGAATGGACGGCATCCGTTCATCGTCCCCAGTGTTCTCACCCGAGAGCCGTCCACACTAAATCCCTAAGATCTCGCTCGATTCTCAATGGATTTTTACGTTCTTATACTCTATGGATTCGTCTTGAAGAGACGAACGCATCTATACGGTTAACATGCATTGAAACTAAGGAATTTGAAATAGAGATTCTCCAGAAGCTCGGGATGAAGAATTAGCTCATACCTTGGCTCAGAGAAGTGTGGCTTCAATCTGAGAGTTGTTGCACCTTCGATTGGATCCCACGAAGCTCCGGATGAAGTCTCCTGAGTACGGTGAATTGTCCGGATATGATTTCGACCAAGCCCGATCACAAAGCTTGGAGGTTGGAGCAACTGGGTGGTCTGGAGATGGGGCTTTTGCTGGTGGACACCTTCCCTTGGTCTGGTGAAGGTGTAGAGCCACTCAATTTGAGAATTGGCTCACTGTGGAGAAGTGTCCTAGTTTTGGGTGGAATTTTAACTCTGAAATTGAGCTTACAGAGGAGAAATGGCAGGGGGATTTCACTGGGGATCAAGTGCTCTAAGGATGGAGAAGGGTCTGGAACAATTTTGGCAGAGTTTTGGCAAGGTTTTGTGCTTCTCTCCTCTCATGGCCGAGAGGGGTGGAGTTTAAATAGAGCGTGGTCGGGAGGCCTCTAGGGGGAGTTAGGGCTTGGGATCGGTTGCTGCGGTGAGGAGAAGAACAACCATGGTGACCACTAGGCGAGGGGCGGCTCGGCGAGTGAGAATTTCAATGTTGGCTCACATGTGAGCTCTCGGCCATGGTGTTTTCCGGCGGCACTGGTGGCCGGCCGGCCGAGCAATGGTCACCATCTTGGTCAGGTGGGTCGGGCTGGGGTTTAGTGTAGGCAATTGGCAAATGCCATGTGTAAAGGCTTTGATTCAAAGTGGAATGGGGGCATGGCTAAATTTGAACCGAAATGGGTCAACCCACCCATTTGGGCTAGGTGCACCACCCAAGGCCTGGTTTTGGCTGAGGGAAAAGTGATTTGGCTCGGCATAATCAGTAGGGTCGAGTCACCATCCAAGCACAATTAGGCTTAAGCATGGTTTAGTGGAATCATGGAAGTGGTTAATCACCTTTAGGAATTAAGGAAAGAGCCTCCTCCTTTTGCCCAAAATGGCATGGTGACATGTAAAGAGGCTCTCATGGCTCCATTTGGCTTGGGAAAAGGTTTGGTCAATTTCATAAAAAAGGATTTTAAGGATTTTGGATAATTTGGTGGAAATTTGGATGAAGCTTCATTTAGAATTATTTGATGATTGGTTTAGGACTTAGGGATGATTTTAATTGAAAATATGATGAGGGGAAATGTCATATGGGCTTTGGAAGAATTTTTTGGGTTTTGGATTTGGTGGAAGTGGGCTTTTAAAATGGTTTAAGGAATGGGCCTTTTAAGTTTTGAAAATGAATTTATGGATGGGAATTTTGTAAAGAGGTTGGGCCAAATAATTGTTGGGTTTAGCTCATGGATGTGTCATGAGTGATTTGAAACAAATTGGGGGTGATTTGGATTTGAATTGGGTTGAATTTGGGTTAGGTTTGGGTTTAGGTCGAAAATGGGCCTTTTGACCTTGGATTGAGTTTGAGTGGGGTTTGGGTCTAAATTTTGGGCAAATCATGTTAGGGTTTTGTTTGTGGGAATGTTAAGGAAGATTTAGAAAAGATTTGAGGTTAATTGGAGTTGAATTGGGTGAGTTTGGGTTAAGTTTGGGTCATGGGTCCAAATTTGGGCTTTAAGGCCCAAAGTGAAATTGGATCCAAATGTCAATCAAATTGGGCTTGAATTTGGTCTAGATTGGTATTGGGAATGTTGAATTGAAGTTTAGAATTGAATTGGACCAAAATTGGGGTCAATTGGGTAGGTTTGGTTTGACATTGGGTTCACTTAGGGTTAAAATGGGTCAAATTGGGGGTTTTGACAAAAGTAGGGTAAATTGACAAAATTGGCCCATGGTGTAGTTGGACAAAATGAAATTGGGAATATTTAGGATTTTCTGGAATTTTTTGGGAATTTTCTGAATTTTTGGATTTTTAGGCCAAGAAGGGTATTTTGGGTATTTGGAGGGTATTGGGGGGTATTTTTGGAATCTTTGGTATTTTTGGGTATGGATGATCAATTTGAGTGATTTGGAGATGTTTGGGATTGATTTTGGAAAATTTTGGGTAATTTGGAAATTTTGCGAAAATTTGGAGTAATTTCGAGGTTTTGGGTAGGTTTAATAGGTGTAGGGTCTCGGGGGTCAAAAATTGAAAATTTGGGAAATTGGAGATTGGGTGAATTTAGGTGGAAAGAAATCATTTTGGTTGAGCCATGAAACCATTTCAAGCCCATATGAGCCATGAAAGGACTCATTTGAGGCATTCACTATGTTGTTCCTAACCTCTTAGCCGAGGGCTTAGGGGTTAAGGACCATCCATGTGAATCACCTACATGAGTCGGGAGGTTAAGTTGGGTATGGGTGTGGTTTTAGGAAGTGTGTGGAAATGTAGTGTGTAAGTGTAGTGTAAGTCGGCCCCCTCACCGGACCAGGGCCGCCGGAGGCGGTCCTAAGGCCAAAGAGTCCCATAGGAACTCATCCTTTAAACTTCCGCATTTGATTTCGACCCTCCAGGTGATTAGGGGTCTATAGTCGAGTTTGTGGAGTTTGCGGGGAGTTTAGAAGTGGTTTGAATTTCTAAAAGGTGGGTCCCGATTCTAGTCCTCTAAGATAGTCGAAAGAAAAAGCTGAAGGCTAGATCCTAAGCACTAAAAAGAAGAAGGGAAGACCTCATCGAAAATGAGGTCGACAAATGGACCCCGATAGGTGTGGTGAGTCGACGGAGCACACCGCGCGTATTGGTGTTGACCGAAGCGATCAACAAAACCAACACGGATGTCCAAGTGACGAACTTAGGACGAAGTAGAAGAGTTCTTTGCTGGGGAGTGTCAAGTATATCTCTGGAACCGGAGATTCTTGAACTCTCGCTGGGGAAGGGAAAAGGAGGTGAATCCCAAATCACATGATGCGGGGAATTTCGATTTAGATTTTATTTTGTCTCAATTTATGTTTTGATGTGTGAGTTTAAATTTTAGTTTGGAGTTTCGATTTAGATTGAAGTTTTGTCGAAAATTAATTTGAGGGATTTGATTTGAAATGAAAATTGGGATTTTGAGGTTTTAGATGTAACATCTCCAACCTCGAAAGAAAATTGAATTGATTAGATTGAATCGTTGCAATGAGAAGATATCTCAGAGTAATGCGGTGTTGGATGTAAAATCCTTAACCTCAAGAGTTTGATTTTGATGTATTTCGGTGCGATAGGAAAAGAATCCTAAAGCAATGCGGTCTCGGATGTAAATTCCTTAACCCGGGAATTCGATTTGATGTATTTCGGTGCAATAGGGAAAGAATCCTAAAGCGAGTGCGGTCTTGGATGTAAAATCCTTGACCCAAAAGTTTGAATTTGATGTACTTCGGTGCGATAGGAAAAGAATCCTAAAGCGAGTGCGAGTCTTGGATGTAAAATCCTTGACCCAAAAGTTTGAATTTGATGTATTTCAGTGCAATAGGAAAAGAATCCTAAAGCAGTGCAGTCTTGGATGTAAAATCCTCGACCCAAAAGAGTTTGATTTGATATATTTCAGTGCAATAGGAAAAGAATCCTAAAGCGATGCGGTCTTGGATGTAAAATCCTCGACCCAAAAGGTTTGAATTTGATGTATTTCGGTGCGATAGGAAAAGAATCCTAAAGCGGTGCGGTCTTGGATGTAAAATCCTCGACCCAAAAGAGTTTGAATTTGATGTATTTCGGTGCGGTAGGAAAAGAATCCTAAAGCGGTGCGGTCTTGGATGTAAAATCCTCGACCCAAAAGAGTTTGATTTGATGTATTTCGGTGCAATAGGAAAAGAATCCTAAAGCGAGTGCGGTCTTGGATGTAAAATCCTCGACCCAAAAGGTTTGAATTTGATGTATTTCGGTGCGATAGGAAAAGAATCCTAAAAGCGGTGCGAGTCTTGGATGTAAAATCCTCGACCCGAAAAGGTTTGAATTTGATGTATTTCAGTGCGATAGGAAAAGAATCCTAAAGCGAGTGCGATCTTGGATGTAAAATCCTCGACCCGAAAGGTTTGAATTTGATGTATTTCGGTGCGATAGGAAAAGAATCCTAAAGCGGTGCGGTCTTGGATGTAAAATCCTCGACCCAAAAGGTTTGAATTTGATGTATTTCGGTGCGATAGGAAAAGAATCCTAAAGCGAGTGCGAGTCTTGGATGTAAAATCCTCGACCCAAAAGGTTTGAATTTGATGTATTTCGGTGCAATAGGAAAAGAATCCTAAAGCAGTGCAGTCTTGGATGTAAAATCCTCGACCCAAAAGAGTTGAATTTGATGTATTTCAGTGCAATAGGAAAAGAATCCTAAAGCAGTGCAGTCTTGGATGTAAAATCCTCGACCCAAAAGAGTTTGAATTTTGATTGAGACTTGAAGCCTGGAAAGATTAAATTCGGAAATTTGGAAATTTGGAAGGATGAGTTTGAACTCGGTTGAAATTTGATTTAAGATTTGATTTGAAATTTGGAAGATCAAGTTTGAAACTTGATCGAGATTGGATTTGGAATTTGATTGAGGATTTGATTTGAAATTTGTAAGGATGGAATTTGATTTTGAAGTTTGGAAGGATGGAATTTGATTTTGAAGTTTGGAAGGATGGAATTTGAGATTTGTGTTGATTTCGTTTATCTTTTAATGGTTCAAATTTTATTTTATTGTTTATTTAATGTTCATGTGAACTTGGTGTTTGTCATTTTTAGATTTTTTTTTAGAAAGTTTTCTTTTATTCTCCTTTTTTTGTTTTATTTCTTTTACGTTCTTTGTTCGAAGTTCATTTAACTTTAATGGCGTTTCCCAATCAATTTGCACTAAAAGAGGTGAAGGCAAAAACGTGACATGGTCACTTTCATTCCAATCATGTTGAAAATACGTCGTACAACTCGATGCGGAATATATTTCATACAATCCATGTAGACTCAAAACGGATCGTGTATGATCTTTGTTGATCCATCAAAAGAATCATCCATCAAAAATCCATGTACGAATAGTGGGGTACATGGTTAATAACATCACCTTCCAAGCAATCCTTGGCAAGGATGCCGAGCTGGATGTACATTGGAGGTGTGATATTTCCCATGTAACTCACGGCTCGTAAGGCGGAGGTTCTCTAGCTGCGGGTACGGTTGGAAATGGTAAGGTATTTTCGTTGTCGTCCATCCTCCCGAAAGTAAGCGAGATTCGCTCCATCGGCACCCACGGTATGCAATGCTTTGCGATATCTGCTCCGTTACCTTGCGGTATCATGACGGAACCCACCGGTAAAGGTATCTTTACTGGCCCTCGGAACTCACCCGGGCTCGCTATCCGGAGGTCGGATCCGAACATGATGTTGCACTCATTCAAGAAAGAGACCGTGCGAAAGGTCGACGAAGTCGTGGTGATCAATATGTGGGGGTATGCGATCACCTGTTTGTAGATGTTGATAATGCGGCTATTGGGTATGCAATCTGCGGCGGTACCCTCCATGTTATCAATCTTTTTACCATTCTCTTGATAACTGATGGCATCGGATCTACTTGCCCATGACGGAGTATTCCGGTGGGTTTCCCTTCCTGTCTTCAGCAAAGTTGTAGCGAGCATCCGCATTGTATTGTGATTCTTCCTTTCCACGGCATCCATCTCCGGGGTTCCGAGTATGTGTTTTCCCTCGGGCGGCTCGCTCGGCCCATTCTTTTCGGATCCCGGATACAATCCACGATTTGCTTGTTGTTCATACTACGAGAATACGTCGGTGTGTAGCTCGAGGCCTTCTAGTATGTTGATCCTTCTTCCTTTAATTCTCTCGAAGTATTCAAAAGTTTTCTTTTCAACATTCCGCATCCTCTCCGGCTCGTATTCCGGAATGATCTGCGGATGGCGAGGCCTTGTGACATATTGTGGGATATATGGTTCAATCCCTTCACGTTCCCCCGCATACCTTGGCTCCTCGGGGATGATGCCTGTCGGGACATCCCCGGGGTTGCTTCGCAACAAGGTCATGCACCGCTGGTGGTTCTATCCGGTGGCGTGGTAGCCTTCTTCCTTCGATCTTCCGGAGATTTCCCCGGTTCTTTCGTTATTATAGGAGCCGGCCTCCTTTCTTCGAGTTCTCGGTGAGCCGGTGTCCTTGAAGTGTACGTACTTGGCGGTAGTAGCTTGTCTCGTCGTGCTGGTCCGCGGCTAGTTTTGTTAACATCTTACGGATACGGCGATTCTTATTTCTTCGTTGCGTGGGCTGTGAGAGTAGCTCTCCGCACTTCTTGAATCTCCATGGGCGCGGCGCCGACAAGCTCGCCCTCGCTTGTAGTGACTACGGACTTCATTTTCTTATCTTCTTCGGTGTTTACTTTTCTTTTCTTGTTGTTGGATTGGTAGCTTGGGCCACCCACTTTCATCATCTGTCCGTCCGGGCAGTTCTTCTCGGTTACTCGGGACCCGGTCACTTTCCTCGTACCTGTAGGCCTGCTGGTGCGAAATGCGAGTCGATCTCGATTATCGCTCCATCTTTCACCCTCTTTTCATCGAGTGCGAGGCTTACGCCATTCTTAAAGTTCAAGACCAACCGCCCGTTCGACATTTCCCTGCGAAAAGACAAGGAAAAGGATCGGGAGTCGTACTTAAGAACAAGAACATTAAGAAAATGTTTATTAAAGATACATTTTTTATTATTCTTATATTTTGAAATTTAACAGGAATGAAGTAGGATAAGATGAGGGAAGAGATTTTGATTTGGAGAAGAAAGAGGAAAACTTTATTATCATGATTTTATTTATTTTAGCACATTTTATTATTTTTGAGTTCGGACCCGATCATAAGTAATTACTTCACCCGTGTTTCTTAGGGATGAAGAATTCATTCCTTCGAAACATCGGGTAGCGTAATATTTTTTCAAGTATCGTCCGTTGATCGGAAGCATATGTCGTTCTCCTCGGCAATTCACTAGCTGGTAGGAACCTCCCGAGTATACTTGCTTCGACCACAAACGGTCCTTCCCAAGTGGGTTCAAATTTTCCTCCTATCTTGCGGTGTGCGAGAATAGGTCTCTTGAGAACGAGAACTAAATCACCGACTTTGAAGGTTCTTGGGCGGACCGGTTTGTCATGGGCTTGAACCATTTTAGCTTGGTATAGTTCTAAATTGCATTGCGCTGCAAATCTTTTCCCTTCCAAGCTTTCTAATTCTTCGAGTCGTAGTCGGCGTTTTCTTCGTCGTGATCTTGTTTGCAACTGCGATTACGAGTGAAGGAAGCCGAACCTCTAAAGGTAACACTGCCTCGGACCCATACACCGGAGCGTAAGGTGTAGCTTGAGTAGGAGTTCGAAGGTTGTCCGGTAGGCCCATAAGGCTTCTAACAATTTCTCGTGCCAATTTCTCTTATTATCGTCCGAGGTTTTCTTTAAGATTTGAACGAGAGTTTTATTAAAAGCCTCGGCGAGACCGTTTGCTCTTGGGTAGTAAATTGTCGAGTATCGCCGGTCGATTCCGTGTCTCCGACAAAATTGTTGATTTGTGTGCTTCGAATGCGACCCATTATCCGAGATGATCTCGCGCGGCACTCCGAAACGGTAGACAACTTGGTTCTTGAAAAGCTGCGGCACGTGGTGTGCTTTCACTTCTCTAAGTGGAGCGCTACGCCCACTTGGAAAAGTAATCTGTAGCCGCAAGAATGAAACGATGTCCTTTCGAAGATGGTGGTTCTATTGGACCCACTATATCCGTGCCCCAACATTCGAACGGCCACGACGCAATTGTCGGGTGTAGCACATTTGGAGGTTGGTGTAGAACCACTCCGTGCACTTGGCATTGGTGACGGCTCTTGGCGATTTTCATGCGGTCGGTCATCATCGAGGGCCGGTAGTACCCTAGTCTTTTAATTTTCATCTTCATTTTTGGACCCGATCGGTGAGCGCCACGGAGTCCTGAATGCACCTCTTTAACGATTTCACGGGCCTCGGACCCGCTTAAGCACCTTAGCCGCATTTGATCAAAAGACCTTCCGTACAATGTGTTGTTTATTAATGCGTAGGACGGAGTTCTTTTCTTGATCCGATGGGCGGCGACCTATCGTCCGGTAGCTTTCTGTTTGCGGGTAGTTCATCGATGGTCGTCGCCTGATCTTACGTGTTTTTACATCACTGCTTCTAGTTGATTCTTTTCCTTCTTCGATTTGTGTATCATGTCTATGTCAAGTTGTGATAGGACTCGACGTCACGTGAGCGACACTTCCACAGATTCATCTTGCAAACAGGCAAATTCTTTTGCGAGACGGGCTAAAGCATCTCTACTGAGTATTTTCTTTTCGGGAATTTTGTAGATCGTTACATTTGGAATCGTTCCAATAGTTGTATGGCATCTTGGAAGTATTGTTCGAGTCTTGGTTTAAAAATTCTGTATTGTCCGGCGATCCGTTGAATGATTAACTGCGAATCCCGTAGATGTTGATGTACTGTTATCCCCATTTGAATAGTTAATTCCAATCCCGTTATGAGGGCTTCATATTCCGCCGTTGTTTGTACACGGTTACGTCGAGTGGTAGGAGTATCTTAACATCCCCCGCTCCGGTGTTATAAAGATTAGCCCGATTCCTGCCTTACCGAGCACTATCACTTGCGATTCTTCGTCTTTGTGTGCTGAAGATGCTCCGTCGAAATACAATTCCCAACGTCGATCATCAGGGTCTTCTAGGCTCATTATTTGTTCATCTGGCAAATCGTCATTGAGAGGAGATTCGGCCGGCAAAGGATGTCGTTGCGAGGAAGTCTGCTAAGACTTGTCCCTTTACGGCACGCGAGGCACGAAAGTTATATCGAATTGCTATAATATCATTGACCATACGGCAAGTCCGTCGGAAAGTGTTGGACGAGTCATCAAATATTGCAATGGATTAAACTTCGAGATTAGGTTGATCTTATGAGAAAGCATGTAGTGCACGAGCTTTTGAGCGGCGAAGATCGGGGCCAAACAATGCTTTTCGATTGCGGGATACCTTACTTCCGTCGGAAGTAAACGACGACTTAAGTAGTAAAGAGCATTTTCTTTACCCTCATCATTGACACAGGCTAACGAGACTCCGAGAGAGTCATCTAAAGCCGCGGTGTAAAGTATCAGTGACTACACCGAGGCCGGGGCTGCTAAGACGGGAGGTGTCATTAAATATCGTTTAATGTCTTCGAAGGCCTTCGGCATTTCTCTTCCCAAATAAATTTGGCGTCCTTTTTAACTAGCGCCGAGAAAGGCTGACACCTACACGACGGGTTTGAGATAAAGCGTCGAAGATATGCCGACTTCCCTTGAAAAGATCGTAGTTGTTTTAAGGTTTTGGGAGGCGGCATTTCTAAGATAGCTTTAATCTTCTCCGGGTCGATTTCAATTCCACGATGTCGGACAACGAATCCTAAGAATTTCCGGAGGTGACGCCGAAGGCGCATTTTAAGGGATTCATCTTAAGGTTAAATTGTCTTAATCGTTCGAAAACAATTCTCGAATCATACGAGTGGTTTTCCTTTACTTTGCTTTTGATGACGACATCGTCCACGTAGCATTCGACTTGATTGTGGATGAGATCATCAAAAATTCTTGTCATTGCTCTTTGGTAGGTTGCTCCTGCGTTCTTCGATCCGAATGGCATCACTTGTGTAGCAAAATACTCCGATCGGCGTTACGAATGCTTGTAAGCTTTTCATCTTCGGAGCCATTTTTATCTGGTTGTATCACGAAGATCCATCCATGAATGAAAATATTTCATGCGTTGAAGCAATGTCGATCATTAATTCGGGATCGGTAGAGGAATTCATCTTTTGGACATGCCTTGTTTAAATCTCTGAAGTCCACACAAATTCGATCGACCATTCTTCTTTCGGTCGACACCACATTGGCTAACCGGGTCGGGTATTGTTCTTCACGGACAAATTTAGCGTCTATTAGCTTTTTAACTTCGGCTATGACTTGTTGTTCGATTTCCAGACGCATTCTTACGGGACCTTGTCGATCGGAGCGAAGTAGGATCCACTCCTAGCTTATGGACTGCAACCCACGGGGCTAATCACGGCATTTCATCGTAGCTCCAAGCAAAACGAGTCTTTAAATTCCATTAATAACTTGATTATTTCTTCGGAGTCTTCTTTATTGAGTAAGGAGCTAACAAAGGTAGGTCTAGGCTCTTTCTTAGTACCTAAGTTAACTTCAGTTAACTCATCTATTGTGGATTTAATTTCTTCTTCGAATTCGGTGGAGCGTCTCCAATTTGTAAATCTTCGAGTTCGTCCGTAGTTTCCATGCGGTTTTCATTGGACTTGCGAGTGACAACCAAGCAAAATTCGGTATCGTCAGCCGACCCTACTCGTGCCGAATCCGAGTCCATACTTTGAATTGGGAGGACGGCCGGAGTTATTCCATAACTTTTCAAAATGTTGTGATTGGCCTTTTGTCCATTGTCGAGGTAAGAAACCACGTTGAATTAAATTTTGAACACGGGAGAGTACCACTCGAAAGGTAATTCCATTAATTCGATGAAGTGACATCTTCGAATTGTACATTATTTTCGGTTTTGGAGGAAGAAGCACCACGGTAGAATTTGATCGGCTTTGCACGCGTCACTACGTACCTCTTTGACCTCCATACCCTCGATCTTATTAGAATGGATCGGAGTTAGGGTCATAGTATGTACGTAGTGGTTAATCTTCTCGTACATTGATTTGTATTCTTCGTTCTTTTCATCTTCGAGGGAGATCTTGTATTGCGGCTTCTTTCGACTTATTGTTGCTGCTTCTTGCTTGATTTCTTTTTCCTCTTCAGAACTATCTTCCCAATCAACATTGATGGCTGGTTTCTTTTGTCCAATTGTCCTAGTGTCTCTACCACGGCCTCGTCCCCGGCCTCGACCTCGGATGCGAGTTGTGGAGAAACCTTCACCATCTCGCCGGAAGGGAGTGGTGAGTGACTGTTGGACTAGAACTTCGGGTTCTTCGTTGTCTCGAACTTTCTTTGCTTCATTTGTTATGGTATCTGCGGAGAAGATTGTTTTCTTTGGCGGTGCATAATAAGCTGCATCTTCATGGACTCCAATCTCATGTACGGAGAATGGTTGTAAGTCACCTTTGATGCCTCTGTTCCCTTCCATCGTAGTACTTGATGCACTTGGTGTAGAGATGATGGTACCATCCTGTTTTCATGTATCCATGGTCGGCCCGATAGAGCGTTGAACGACGTTTCGAATCGATTATATGAAATTTTGCGGTTGTCTTTGCTAAATCACCGGTCTTTATCGGTAGCGTTATTGACCCGAGGGCTCTTTCTCCTTTACGGTTGAATCCTCTTAATAACATTTTGTCGGCCTCGAGCTCACGAGCATCGATTTCCAAGTATGCTAGTGTTCGAAGACTCATTATATTGATTGATGCTCCTGGATCCACCAATACTGCGGAGAGCGTAAACTTCCCGATTATAGCCGAAATGTACAACGGTCGGTTGTGATCTGCATCCCAAGTAGTAGGTCATTGTCCGTGAAGGTAACACCTCGTTGTTCCTTTAACGAGCAAACCTCATCTAAGGAATCTCCGGCCATTTGAGCTAAGCAAATTTCCGGATCAAGTAAGGCCTTGATCAGAGCTTCTCTCATCTCCTTTGATAAGATGAGAGCGTCGTAAATGCTCAGTTTGGCCGGTAGTTTCCTAAGATGGGCTAGCACGTTGTAGTCCACTTTGTTCTCCTGGCGTCTCGGCTTCTTCTCGAATGGGTATTTCTTCTGCTGGGGTTGGTTCTTCTTGAACAACCACTCGCTTTCCTTTGTCTTTTGGACCCATTCTCGGAGGTAGAACTCTTCCACTTCTCGAGTTGACTTCGTAATTTCTTCGAATCTAGTGTTGAGTTTCTTTGGTGTCTCCTCCTGAATCGGAATGACGAGGCTCTTCCGGATTATCTTCAAAATGCGAAGGCTCTAACTCTATCGTAACTGGAGCTCCTCGAAACTCACAGATAGATCCGTTGCTTGTTGAACTTTCGTAGCCTCCTTGATGGATGCCTTCTTTGTCATTGTGATCGTCGAGATCATGTATGATTTGAGAATTGTTGTTGGTATCGAAATCGACGCCCGGATTGTCGCTAGTTACGTAATCGTTAGAAACAGTCAAAACGTAGCCAACGCCATCACCCTTATCATTATATGATCCCACGAAAGTGAGCGAGATAATCATACAAAATCGGAGGTTCGAGGGATTTCTCCCCGAATCGGAAACAACTATCCTAGGATAAGCGGCCCCTAGTACAGCCTTAGGAGTCTCGGTCCCTCTTCTTCGTCGATTTTCTTCTTCTCTTCGATTTTCTCCTGTCGAGGTGGTTCTTCTATCGCAAGTGATAGTACCGGCTTAACGAGGTCTCGAACTACGAATTGAAGCTCGCACGAAGCGGTTCGGATGTTGTCTAAAATCTTCTTCGAAGATCTCGTCGAGGCGGTAGTCCATCCATCGTCGGTTGCATAGGGATCTATCGGGATGACGGGATCGGTTGAGATAACATTGACGGAACCTCCTTTACGGGGTTCCTTCATGTACTCCTTCGGGATTGTTATATTTCCTTTCCGAAGGTTGTCGTTGAGCCAACTTTTGAAGGTAATGCGGTCTTCATCTTGTGCCCGAGCATCCAGATGGTAGGGGCAAAAGTTGGGATCACCTTTCCTGTTGACTTCCTCCGGTCTTTTGGGCTCGCAGCGGTGGAAATGCGGAGTTTTCATTAAGCTACGGAACATCTTCGATCTTGCTTCATTTTTGAACGGATATTCTCTGCTCGAAGCTCCCTCGATGTACGTTGCGGACGAGACGGTTGTTCATCTTGCGGAGACGATCGATAGCTGGACCGGGGTTCGTTGGTAATTTTGTTGTGGTTCTTTGCGGCCGTTACGGTGGTATTTGCATCGGTTGTTTGCCTTTGTCAACTCGCTGCAACGACCCCGGATTTCTTTTCGAAAGTCTTCACCGGCTTACGCTTGTCAGTCTTGTCGGTAAAACTTAATTGCTTCGCCTCTTCTTGCAAGCTTCCGGCCTTGCTTAACAACTTCTCGAAAGTCTTAATAGTGAATCCCTTGAGGAGAAGTGCTTTATCGGGCCGTGAATGCTTTTAAGCAAGATGCTGGTCGCATGTTGTTCTTGCGAGTTGTGGTTCACACTTCATACTTAAATTTCTCCATCGAAGTATGTAATCCACCAAAGTTTCATTCGGCCTTTGTTTCTCTACCACTAAATCACCTATAGTGATGTGGTGCTGAGCTCCGGCGAATCGCTTGATGAAGAGGTTCTCTAGCTGCGAGAACGTCTTCACCAGAACCATTTAGCGAGTCCGCATACCGGTCGAAGGCGATTCTGACGGACTGCTAACGAGCTGTCGGAAGAGTAGCGCATCGCTCCCGCCGGCATTGCAACAGCGGCACGAAAGTGTGCGACATGCTTGTCGGGGGTTCCCGGTTCCGTCGAAGGTCTTAAACGAGAGGTGGTACGAAGCCTTTCGGGTATTGGACGGCGTCGAATTCTTGCAGGTAAGGTCTGCCGTCCGAATGGATGTCCCGTTCTTCGATTGTGCTAGGGCTTCTCGCACTGTCTGCTCTGCCGAGTTCTTGATATCCTTTTCGGGGATCATACTTTGTCTTGTATCCTTTTCGAGTGGTCATCCCCATTGACGGATGTAATCTCCTTTCCTCCGTCTACGATGTGAATGACCTCTGGGGGTGTCTCTCTATGTGGTTGTACTTGACTCTGGAGAGTGGCCAGAGCTATGGCCATCTCTTCCATCCTCTTCGCCATTTGAGCGATCGTGTCGTCCTTTTCCTGAAGCTGTCTCTTCATCAGTTACGGCTCCTCTCTTCTGCAGTTGCGGGAGCACCTTGAGAAGCGATGAAGCTCGTGTCTCGACCATGTTGATTCTGCATATTCATTGTCCATGAATTCCGATGAGTCGATCTCATCTCCGAACTTTTCTTCTCTTTCTTTTGCCAACCGTCGGATGTCGGTTCTCGGCTTTTCCATGGCATCTTCTAGCGGAGCTTTCGTGTATCTTTGTGGTTGTCATGCGATGGTTGCGGGTCCTTTCTTCACGAGTCCCCTTCATCGCGGTAGCACTTTCTTCGATTCCGGCCTCCGGCGAGACTTTCTTTCTCGGAGCTGCTTGTTTCGGTCTCGACTGCCCCGTAGTGGGACGCCACACCATCCTTCTAGCGACGAAGGTCTGTGACCGGATGGTCACATCGGCCGAATGCTTGGAAGGTGGTATCCTCCCTGATCCGTAATCACGATACTACGACGGGCGGGCTAGCCTTCATTCTCTTGCTTGGCTTTTCTATCATGACGGCGGGTTCTACTCGGGGCCCGAGACGGGATTTGAGCGGCACCCGTCCTATCCTTCGTAGAATTTCCGACACGGGGCGGTTTTCCTTCTTTGCTAGCTTTTCTACCAAAGTTTGCGGTCGAGCGAAACGGCGTAGTTCTAGTTCTTTTCTTGCGGTTATTGTTGTAGTATGCGGGTACGTGGTAATGTGGCGGCAATCTTTCGAACATTCTCCTCGTCCTCTGCGGCGGAGAGGGGATGGAACCTGCTTCCTCCCAAAAGTGGTATGTAGTCGAGCGGTGGTGTATATTACGGTAACGGTGTATATTCGGCAACTGCGGAATTTCCTCCGGGAAGGCAATCTCGGCGGCTACGGCTTCCACGGCGATCCTTCTATTTCTATTTCTTCTTTGGGTCTTTGTCGGCGAAGGAATCTTCGAGCTGGACCCGATTTCGAAGACGAGAAGGTCTTACGGGAAGATCCGTACCCTCCACGGTAACGGAGTTTATCATAGTTACGGATTCCTTTCCCCTTTGATTTGGCGGAAGTCGGGGTAGGTGCGAGAAACAACTAGACCGGTGGGGGTAGTGAGAACGGTCCTCTGCGGACGGCGGTACTCCTCTAGTCGGGACCCTTTGCGGGGGAGGAAACTCTTGGGTCGACCTAAGGTTGAACTCGAGCGGTGGTTCCTCGGCTTCGGATACCTTGTTCGTCGGTGCGAAGAGGGAGACGTCGGTGACCTTGACGTTCGTGTTTTCAAATCCCTGTCCAAATCGGATGATCCCATTGTCGGGCGGCTCATCCTTATAGACGGCGAAGTCCGATCCGTTGGTGAAGGAGAAAATCGGTTTCGGGGCTTCCATTTCACGAGGTAGATTCGGTTGTCGGTCCCGAGTTATGCTTCTTTTCTTTAGGACGAAAAGAAAGGAAATGAAAAAAGTCCGAACTTATTCTTTGTTCATGTATTTATAAAAAAGAATCATTTGTTAAAAGAATCACTTATTAGAGGGTTTGTTTATTTAGAACGGAATGTTCGAAGGTGTAGAGAATGTAAGGAATCCGGTTCGAGTTGGAAAGGAAAAGAGAGTCTTAAACAAGACTTCCGACTCGAAGGATCACACCTAAACTAACACTATCGGGGGTCCGCCCCACCTCGGAAATGAGGTAAAAGGATCTCGGAACCTCTCGTTTAGGGGTGTCTAAACGAGTGGCTCCTAAATCCGAGAGAATGTTGGCTATACTTGTTCGAAGATAAAAATGAACATAGTATTCCAACGGAAAGAAGGGTAGTTTGATCCATTAGGGACATGGATACACTATCGATTTTTTGAAAGCAGAATTATTTGATTATAATGGAGAGAGGAACTAATCCCCAGCGGAGTCGCCAGAAATATGTCGGCATATTTTAGGTTGTATTGTATTTTAAAAGGGGGGTCGCCTAACAGAAGTTGTCGGCGAATTTAAATTTTAAATTTGATTTAAATATATATATAATTTAGAAAGTAGTATTTGGCTTTGAAAATAATTTTTAAATTTGAAAGTTTTAAGATATGAGATTAAACCGATCTCACATCCCAGAATAGTTTATATAAACGAGCACCGCACCACAAGCCAGTGTATCTATCCCTAAGGATAGACACGCTGCTTGATGGTGGGGCTCGATCAAATAAACTAGAAGTTTTGTGACATCCGTTTGGTCGCGAACCAATTTTATAAGCCAGACAAATTCCACTGCTTAATATGAAAGTATCAAACGGGGTTTATATTACCAGGTTCTTTAAAATTCCTATAAGAGCAAGCCCCTATAGTTAATTACATCTTAAGTGACGGGAATCACCTAAGAAAACTCTCGATAATAATCAATAACTACGCTTTCAAGAATTTCGAAGTTTAAGGTTTTCGAAGATTGAATTTTGGAATTTCGATAGGGAATGGATCAAATTTTGGAACATTTTGTTTTGTGAATCGAAGGAAGAAAGGTAGGAGAAATCAGCGATTCGAAGTGAACTTCGGTAATTTCCGACTATCCTATCGTTTGGCTTGAGTTTAGGAAAGTCCTAATGTTTATTTAGTATTTTGATCTTGCCGATTTTAATTAATTAGGGCTTATATTTGTATGATAAAATCAAACAAATAGCTTTAGAAGATGTGAGGGTTTATTGTCGTATCGGACGACTACCTCGGAATCCTAAGACCGGTTAGGGCTTAATTTGCAATGCAAATGCACTAACGAAGAGTTGAGGATTTATGTTGCACTAGGCGAACTACCTCGAAGTCCTATGGCTTGGTTATTTAATTCTAGGAAAGTTTTGCTTGAAGTAGGTTCGAGTTTCTGTGACGACGATGGCCGTCTTGCCCACCATGCTCCAAGTTCCTTGTTGTTGCGGAGGTTTAGTTTTAGAAACCATAAATCGGGAGATGAGAAAAGTGTTTTGGTTTAGAGAAGTCTTAATTTTCCAAGTGTTCTTGTATTTTGATTAAAACAAATCTTAAAGTTGATTATAACGACACGGTTAAGATCCCGCGGTTCCATCCTTCGGCATCATTATTTTTATCGGATTCACTTAGTCCGGATGAATTTACTAAACTCGATTGAATGAGTTCCACACTTTCATTTAGACCGTGGGAAATCCCGTTAGCAACACGTAGGTTACATCATCAGAGGTATTCCAGATCATCCAACGGGACGTTTTAATTTAGTTGTAATTGTAGTTTTGTGTTACGATTTGTGATTAAATTTTGAGTTGTTTTATATTTTGAAATGTTGTGGCGGTGAATTTTATCTTGCAATGACTTTTAACTTAATTTGGTTTCGAGTTTTAGGGACTATCCTAAAGGTGTGGGTTTTCATGCAACTTGTTGTTTTATCATGCGAGAAAAATAAAGTACATTTGCAAGAAAGTAAATTGCGGGAAAGTAAGTTGCAAGAGAGCGAATTGCGATAAAAAATAAAAGCGTACTGGAGGGTCTTCCCGTCATCCCAAGCTGCACTTAAAACACAATTAGAATATTTAAGCGAGTTCCTAGGTAAAGCTAAGGGAAGGGTTATGGTTTTCTACCAAATTCCTAATCCTATAGTTAGTCAACTCCTATGACGTCTCAGGTTCTTTGTGTTTTTTGTTTTGAGGACGATTTTCTTCATCGAAGGACAATTAAGTCCAATTGTTCTTATAAATATCCTATCATATTGAGGAAGTGCTTAAGAAGAATCTTAAACATCTTTTCGATATTTTCGGGATTGTTTTAAGTCCAAATGAATTTAATTATATAAATGAATCGATCGTCAGAGGTTTTCAAGTCTTGTTAACTTGCTCGGTGAACTAGGACATTTGAATATCCTATGAGTGAGGTAACACTTCATTTGATGTTCCATTTAGGAGTTATAATAATCGAAAGCTTTCGAGGGTAAATTAGTATTCGAATGATTTGATTTAAGTTAAAGGGTTTAAATTTGGAATAGTGTTAAGTTCTTTACATTTATTTTGAATTCTTTATGTCTTAGGTGATATTATATTTAATTCGACTTAATTTAATTGAGTTTTAATTTAGTTTAACATAGTTGATTTAATTTGATTTGGTGTTTAATTAATTTGATTTGATTTAATTTAATTTAATTATTTAATTTAATTTAATTTAATTTAATTGTTTAATTTAATTTAATTATTTAATTTAATTTAATTTAATTATTTAATTTAATTTAATTTAATTATTTAATTTAATTTAATTTAATTATTTAATTTAATTTAATTTAATTATTAAATTTAATTTAATTTAATTTAATTTTAATTTAGTTTAATTTAATTTAATTTGTTTTAATTTAATTTAATTTAATTATTAAATTTAATTTAATTTTAATTTAATTTATCTTTAATTTACTTTATTTTTAATTTTAATTGAAATTTCAAAAGAGTTTAATAATTTAATTAAGTCTTTTAATATTTTAAATTTGAGTTATCATTTTAATTAAAAATTGAGTATTAATGATATAATTAGTTTAGGGATTTTTAAATTAAAGAATAAATCTCTTCCTAATAAATATCCCTTATTTTAATAATTCCAATTTTATTATTCTTCCAAATTTAATCTATTATTTAATTAAAGTTTAATCATTTTAAAAATTGTTTAATGAGTTTCTACCCTTTAATTATTTAAATTTCAATCATCCAAATCAGATTAAGATCAAATATTTTACTTGTTGATTTTTTATTAAACCTAAAGTTTTAATTAAGGGTTAAAAGTTTAATTACCATTTTACCCTTAAGCTTAATAATTTCATAACTCACTAAATTGAACCCAAATGAACTTGAAATTTTTATGTGACTTCACTCACATGTCAATAAAGACATGAGAGGAGAAAATGTGATTTTTCTGTATTTAATTTATTTATGTAATTATTTTGATGGAAAATAGAGATTTTCAAGAAAAATTTAATAACATGACCAAGGGAAAGTTTCTGTCCTTAAGAAAATTAGGGGACATTCCTAATGACCAGAGAAGCACTTGGACCAATTTTGGTGATTTTTTGAATTATATTATTTTTATTATAATTATTTTAAGTTTTGGAGTGTTAATTAATTTAAAAATAAAATAAATGTTGAAAAATGGATTTTATATTTTTCAAAAATCTCTCTGATATCAAGGAAACCAGAGAAACAAATTTTGCAATTTTCTGATTTTTCTATGATTTATTATAATTATTTTAGTGAAAATGCTAGAAAATACATTTTTTTTTTAATTTTAAAATTACCCTAGGGCTTTAAAATTCAATATCTCACTAAATAGACCTAGGAAAAATGTGGGATTTGTTCCTAAGTGATTAAAATTCAAAATGTGACATTTTGGTGCATTTTATTATTTTTGTGATTTTTATTATTTTTTAATTATTAAAAATATTAAAATATTATTAAAAATCAACTTTTTTAGAAAATTGAAATTTTAATTTTCTTAGATTCCCTGATATCAGAGAGGCTCCAAAACCAATTTGATAGATTTTTAAAAAGTGTTTTAAAAGTTATGAATTTTTAAAGTTTAAAATGGCTAAGTGACTTAATCGACCAATTAGTAGGGCTAACTAGAGTCCGATTGACCTCAAATTTTTATGGTGGGTTCCTCTGATCCTAAAGGTCAGTGGAGAATTGATTTCAAGTCAATTTGATGCCTGGTTAACTCTAATTAATTAAAGACCTATTTTGGGTGTTTAAGCCGATTAGGGTTGTTTTAAATGAACTAAGTCAAAACCTATTTTTCCTAGGGTTCTCCGGTCATAAGGAACATCACCAAATTTTCCTAGAATTTATTTCACAACATGCTATTCTTGGAATTAAAATACTCAAAACGATGACACTGAACTTGAAAAATCGAAGAACTCTTCATAGGGATGGCCTCGACTTTGGAAAATTCGGGGAATGTTCCCAAATTCAGAGGCTTCAAAAGCCCTATGGTCTCATGCCATGGTGAATTGTATGCATGCATGGAGAATTAAAACAATGCGAGAGAGTAAATAAATTATAAAAAATAAAATACTTGATGAAATTAAATGATTTCTTTTCCACATTATTCTCCTCCGTTCACTTTGAGCGAGAGGTATTTTTATTTTATTTTTATGATTTTTCTACACGGAGATATGAATTTTTGAAGTTTAGGGAATTAAATAAATAAGAAAATACCACTAATTTTCTATTTATCCACGCGGCGCCGGCGCATCCTCGGCGACTCCGAAAGACCGCGCGGCGCGCTCCGTTCGACGCCGCCACCGAGTCGGCCGGCCGGGCCCCGCGGTTCTCGTACGCGTCTCTCGGTCCGACGCGATCCACGACCATCCGTGCGCGCGTGTATTGAATGGACGGCATCCGTTCATCGTCCCAAGTGTTCTCGCCGAGAGCCGTCCACACTAAATCCACAAGATCTCGCTCGATTCTCGATGGATTTTTACGTTCTTATACTACATGGATTCGTCTTGAAGAGACGAACGCATCTATACGGTTAACATGCATTGAAACTAAGGCATTTGAAATAGAGATTCTCCGGAAGCTCGGGATGAAGAATTAGCTCATACCTTGGCTCGGAGAAGTGTGGCTTCAATGCGAGAGTTGTTGCACCTTCGATTGGATCCCAGTGAGCTCCGGATGAAGTCTCACGGTGCGGTGAATTGTACGGATATGATTTCGACCAAGCCCGATCCATAAAGCTTGGAGGTTGGAGCAAGCTGGGTGGTACGGAGATGGGGCTTTTGCTGGTGGACACCTTCTCTTGGTGCGAGTGAAGGTGTAGAGCCACTCGATTTGAGAATTGGCTCACTTGTGGAGAAGTGTCCTGGTTTTGGGTGGAATTTCGACTACGAAATTGAGCTTACGGAGGAGAAATGGCGGGGGATTTCATTGGGGATCGAGTGCTCTAAGGATGGAGAAGGGTGCGGAACAATTTTGGCGAGTTTTGGCAAGGTTTGTGCTTCTCTCCTCTCATGGCCGAGAGGGGTGGAGTTTAAATAGAAGCTGGTGGGAGGCCTCCCGGGGGAGTTAGGGCTTGGGATCGAGTTGCTACGAGTGAGGAGAAGAACGGCCATGGTGACCGACTAGGCGAGGGGCGGCTCGGCGAGTGAGAATTTCAATGTTGGCTCACATGTGAGCTCTCGGCCATGGTGTTTTCCGGCGGCACTGGTGGCCGGCGGCCGAGCAATGGTCACCATCTTGGTCGAGTGGGTCGGGGCTGGAGGTTTAGTGTAGTCGATTGGCAAATGCACATGTGTAAAGGCTTTGATTCGAAGTGGAATGGGGGCATGGCTAAATTTGAACCTAAATGGGTCAACCCACCCATTTGGGCTAGGTGCACCACCCAAGGCCTGGTTTTGGTTGAGGGAAAAGTGATTTGGCTCGGCATAATCAGTAGGGTCAAGTCACCATCCAAGCACGATTAGGCTTAAGCATGGTTTAGTGGAATCATGGAAGTGGTTAATCACCTTTAGGAATTAAGGAAAGAGCCTCCTCCTTTTGCCCAAAATGGCATGGTGACATGTAAAGAGGCTCTCATGGCTTGCATATGGCTTGTGCATGGCTCCATGGCTCCATTTGGCTTGGGAAAAGGTTTGGTCGATTTCATAAAAAAGGATTTTAAGGATTTTGGATAATTTGGTGGAAATTTGGATGAAGCTTCATTTAGAATTATTTGATGATTGGTTTAGGACTTAGGGATGATTTTAATTGAAAATATGATGAGGGGAAATGTCATATGGGCTTTGGAAGAATTTTTTGGGTTTTGGATTTGGTGGAAGTGGGCTTTTAAAATGGTTTAAGGAATGGGCCTTTTAAGTTTT
>JAKZJZ010001583.1:0-26409 GCA_022702705.1 Papilionanthe hookeriana x Papilionanthe teres | reverse complement strand
ACGTCTAGGTTCTTTGTGTTTTTGTTTGAGGACGATTTTCTTCATCAAAGGACAATTAAGTCCAATTGTTCTTATAAATATCCTATCATATCGAGGAAGTGCTTAAGAAGAATCTTAAACATCTTTTCAATATTTCCAGGATTGTTTTAAGTCCAAATGAATTTAATTATATAAATGAATCGATCGTCCGAGGTTTTCAAGTCTTGTTAATTTGCTCAGTGAACTAGGACATTCGAATATCCTATGAGTGAAGTGACACTTCATTTAATGTTTTATTTAGGAGCTATAATAACTAAAGCTTTCAAGGGTAAGTTAGTATTCAAATGATTTGGTTTAAGTTAAAGAGTTTAAATTTGGAATAGTGTTCAAGTTGTTTTATATTTAATTTCTTTTATGTCTTAAGTGATGTTATATTTAATTTAACTTAATTTAATTGAGTTTTAATTTAATTTAACATAATTCAATTTAATTTGATTTGATGTTTAATTAATTTGATTTGATTTAACTTTAATTTAATTATTTAATTTAATTTAATTTAATTTTAATTATTTAATTTAATTTAATTTAATTGTTTAATTTAATTTAATTTAATTTTAATTTAATTTAATTTAATTGTTTGATTTAATTTAATTTAATTTTAATTAATTTAATTTAATTGTTTAATTTAATTTAATTTAATTAATTTAATTTAATTTAATTTAATTTTTTAAATTTAATCTTTAATTTAATTTATCTTTAATTTACTTTATTTTTAATTTTAATTTAAATTAAGTCTTTTAATATTTTAAATTTGAGTTATCATTTTAATTAAAAATTGAGTATTAGTTGATATAATTAATTTAGGGATTTTTAAATTAAAGAATAAATCTCTTCCTAATAAAGATCCCTTATTTTAATAATTCCAATTTTATTATTCTTCCAAATTTAATCTATTATTTAATTAAAGTTTAATCATTTTAAAATTATTTAATGGGTTTCTACCCTTTAATTATTTAAATTTCAATCATCCAAATCAGATTAGGATCAAATATTTTACTTGTTGATTTTTTATTAAACCTAAAGTTTTAATTAAGGATTAAAGATTTTAATTACCATTTTACCCTTTAAGCTTAATAATTTCATAACTCACTAAATTGAACTCAAATGAACTTGAAATTTTTATGTGACTTTACTCATATGTCAATAAAGACATGAGAGGAGAAAATGTGATTTTTCTGTATTTAATTTATTTATATAATTATTTTTGGTGGAAAATAGAGATTTTCAAGGAAAATTTGATAACATGACCAAGGGAAAAGTTTCTGTCCTTAAGAAAATTAGGGGACATTCCTAATGACCAGAGAAGCACTTGGACCAATTTTGGTGATTTTTTGAATTATATTATTTTTATTATAATTATTTTGAGTTTTGGAGTGTTAATTAATTTAAAAATAAGATAAATGTTGAAAAATGGATTTTATATTTTTCAAAAATCTCTCTGATATCAAGGAAACCAGAGAATCAAATTTTGCAATTTTCTGATTTTTCTATGATTTATAATCATTATTTTAGTGAAAATGCTAGAAAATACATTTTTTTAATTTTAAAATTACCCTAGGGCTTTAAAATTTAATATCTCACTAAATAGACTTAGGAAAAATGTGGATTTGTTCCTAAGTGATTAAAATTCAAAATGTGACATTTTGGTGAATTTTATTATTTTTGTGATTTTTATTATTTTTTAATTATTAAAAATATTAAAATATTATTAAAAATCAACTTTTTCAGAAAATTGAAATTTTAATTTTCTTAGATTCCCCTGATATCAGAGAGGCTCCAAAACCAATTTGGTGAATTTTTAAAAAATATTTTAAAAGTTATGAATTTTTAAAGTTTAAAATGGCTAAGTGACTTAATCAACCCAATTAGTGGGGCTAACCAAGTCCAATCGACTTCAAATTTTTATGGTGGATTCCTCTGATCCTAAAGGTCAGTGGAGAATTGATTTCAAGTCAATTTGATGCCTGGTTAACTCTAATTAATTAAAGACCTATTTTAGGTGTTTAAGCCAATTAGGTTAATCTGAGTGAATTAACTCAAGTCCTATTTTTCCTGGAGTTCTCTGGTCATAAGGAACATCACCAAATATTTCTAGAATTTATTTCACAACATGCTAATTTTTGGAATTAAAATACTCAAAACAGCAACATGCATTTGAAAAATAAATAACTTTTCACAGAGATGGTTCCTCCGACCTTGGAAAATTCAGTGAATGTTCCCAAGTTCGTAGGCTTCAAAAGCCCTATGGTCTCATGCCATGGTGAATTGTATACATGCATGGAGAATTAAATGTATGCAGAGAGTAAATAAATCATAAAAAATAAAATACTTAATTAAATTAAATGATTTCTTTTCCACATTATTCTCCTCTCGTTCACTCGAGCAAGAGGGTATTTTTATTTTATTTTTGTGATTTTTCTACACAGAGATATGAATTTTTGAAGTTTAGGAATTAAATAAATAGAAAAATACCCTAATTTTCTATTTATCCACGCGGCGCCGCGTCAACCCTCGGCAGCCTCCGAACGCACACGCGTCGCGCTCCCATTCGACGCCGCCACCCGAGTCGCAGCTCCGGCCCCGCGGTTCTCGTACCGTCTCCCGGTCCGACGCAATCCCGGCCGTCCGTGCGCGCGTGTATCGAATGGACGCGCATCCGTTCATCGTCCCCAAGTGTTCTCACCCGAGAGCCGTCCACACTAAATCCCTAAGATCTCACTCGATTCTCAATGGATTTTCATGTTCTTATGCTCTACGGATTCGTCTCGAAGAGACGAACACATCTATACGGCTAACATGCATTGAAACTAAGGCATTTGAAATGGAGAATCTCCGAAGCTCGGGATGAATAGTTAACTCATACCTTAGCTCGCAGAAGTGTGGCTTCAATCCGAGAGTTGTTGCACCTTCGATCGGGTCCCGGCAAGCTCCGCATGAAGTCTCCCGGTCCGGTGAATCGCTCTAGCTATGAAAGCGACCACGCCCGATCACAAAGCTTGGAGGCCGGAGCAACCGGGTGGCCCGGAGATGGGGCTTTCAGTGGGAAACTTCTCCTCTTGGTCCAGTTGAAGGTGTAGGACCACCAATTCGAGGATTGGCTCACCGTGGCAAAGTGTCCCGGTTTTGGGTGGAATTTCAGCCGAGAAATCGGGCTCGTCGGTGGGGATTGGGGCAAATCGACACCGGGGATCAACCGCTCTAAGGATGGTGAAGGGTTTGGAACAATTTTGCGTAGTTTCGGCAAGGTTTGTGCTTGGCTCCCCTCATGGCCGAGAGGGGTGGAGTTTAAATCGAGCCGGGCTCGGGGCCTCCCTGTGGAGAGTTAGGGCTTGGGATCAGCCTGCTCCGGTGAGGAGAAGATCAGCCATGGTGACCACTAGGGATGGGGCAGCTCAGCAAGTGAGAATTTCAATGTCGGCTCACATGCGAGCTCTCGGCCATGGTGTTTTCCGGCGGCCCGGTGGCCGGCCGGCTGTGCATGGGTCACCCTCAAGGTCAGTGGGTCGTGGCTGGAGGTTTGTGCAATCAATCGGCCATGGACATGTGTAAAGGCTTTGATCCAAAGTGGAATGGGGCATGGCTAGATTTGGACCTAAATGGGTCAACCCACCCATTTGGGCTAGGTGCACCACCCAAGGCCCGGTTTAGGCCGAGGAGAAAGTGATTTGGATCAGCTTGATTAGTGGGGTCAAGTCACAATCCAAGTACAATTAGGCTTAAGCATGGTTTAGTGGAATCATGTAAGTGGTTAACCACCTTTAGGAGTTAAGGAAAGAGCCTCCTCCTTTTGCCCAAAATGGCATGGTGACATGTAAAGAGGCTCTCATGGCTTGCATATGGCTTATGCATGGCTCCATGGCTCCATTTGGCTTGGGAAAAGTAAAGTCAATTTCATGGAAATGGATTTAAGGAAAATTTTGGTATTTAGGGGTGATTTGGCATGAGGCTTGATTTGGAATTATTTGATGATGAATTTAGGACTTAGGGATGATTTTAATTGAAAGTATGATGAGGGGAAATGTCATATGGGCCTTGGAAGAATTTTGGGCTTTTTTGAAAGGGTTTTAGATGGCTTTTAAGATGGATTAGGAAAGTGGGCTCTTGAATTTTAAAATGGATTTTGGGATGAAATTTTGTAAAGAGGTTGGGCCAAATAATTATTGGGTTTAGCTCATGGATGTGTCATGAGTGACTTGAAGCAAATTTGGGGTAGTTTGGACTTGAATTGGGTTGGATTTGAATTCTTTTCGTGAATGGGCCAATGTAGGTCAAATTGGGCTAACTTGGGCCAATGTTGGGCTAGGGTTGAAATTGATGTAAAATAAATATTAAGAAATGTTTATGGGAGTGTTTCAAAGAGGTTTTGGCTTTGGTTGGGTTTTAATTTTGAGGTTTGGGCCTATTTGGGTTAGATTCTGGGTTTAGGTCAAAATTGGGCTTTTTGATTTTGGGTTGAATTTGAGTGGGGTTTGGGTCAAAATCTTGGGCAAATCATGTTAGTGTTTTGTTTATGAGGATGTTAAGGAAGGTTTAGAAAAGATTTGGGGTTAATTGGAGTTGAATTGGGTTAGTTTGGGCTAAGTTTGGGTCATGGGTCCAAATTTGGGCTTTAAGGCCCAAAGTGAAATTGGATCCAAATGTCAATCAAATTGGACTTGGATTTGGTCTAAATTGGTATTGGGAATGTTGAATTGAAGTTTAGAATTGAATTGGACCAAAATTGGGGTCAATTGGGTATGTTTGGTTTGACATTGGGTCCACTTTGGGTTAAAATGGGTCAATTTGGGGGTTTTGACAAAAGTAGGGTAAATCGACAAAATTGGCCCATGGTGTAGTTGGACAAAATGAAATTGGGAATATTTGGGATTTTCTGGAATTTTCTGGGAATTTTCTGAATTTTTGGATTTTTAGGCCAAGAAGGGTATTTTGGGTATTTGGAGGGTATTGGGGGGTTTTCTTGGAATTTTTGGTATTTTTGGGTATGGATGATCAATTTGAGTGATGTGGAGGTGTTTGGGATTGATTTTGGAAAATTTTAGGTAATTTGGAGATTTTGCAAAAATTGGGTAATTCAAGCGTTTTGGGTAGGTTTAGTAGGTGTAGGGTCCCGGGGTCAAAAATTGAAAATTTGGGAAATTGAAGATTGGGTGAATTTGGGTGGGGTGAAATCATTTTGGTTGAGCCATGAAGCCATTTCAAGCCCATATGAGCCATGAAAGGACTCATTCGAGGCATTCACTATGTTGTTCCTAACCCTCTCGACCAAGGGCTTAGGGGTTAAGGACCATCCATGTGAATCACCTACATGAGTCAGGAGGTCAAGTTGGGTATGGGTGTGGTTTTAGGAAGTGTGTGGAAATGTAGTGTGTAAGTGTAGTGTATGTCAGCCCCTTCACTGCACCGTGCCACCTGTAAGGGCTCCTAAGGCCAAAGAGTCCTATAGAACTCATCCTTTAAACTTCCATATTCGATTTCAACCCTCTAGGTGATTAGGGGTCTATAGTCAAGTTTGTGGAGTTTGCAGGAGTTTAGAAGTGGTTTGAATTTCTAAAAGGCGGGTCCCAATTCTAGTCCTCTAAGATAGTCAAAGGAAAGGCCTAAGGCTAGATCCTAAGCACTAAAAAGAAGAAAAGGAAGACCTCATCAAAAATGAGGTCAACAAATGGACTCCCAATAGGTGTGGTGAGCCGACGGAGCACACCGCGCGTATTGGTGTTGACCGAAGCGATCAACGAAACCAACACGGATGTCCAAGTGACGAACTTAGGACGAAGTAGAAGAGTTTCGCCGGGGAGTGTCAAGTATATCTCCGGAACCGGAGATTCTCGAACTCTCGCTGGGGAAAGGAAAAGGAGGTAAATCCCAAATCACAAGATCTGAGGGAATTTCGATTTAGATTTTATTTTGCTTCAATTTATGTTTTGATGTGTGAGTTTAAATTTTAGTTTGGAGTTTCAATTTAGATTGAAGTTTTGTCAAAATTAATTTGAGGGATTTGATTTGAAATGAAAATTAGGATTTTGAGGTTTTAGATGTAACATCTCCAACCTCGAAAGAAAATTGAATTGATTAGATTGAATCGTTGCAATGAGAAGATATCTCATAGCAAAGTGGTGTTGGATGTAAAATCCTTAACCTCAAGAGTTTGATTTTGATGTATTTCATTGCGATAAGGAAATGATCCTAAGCAATGCAGCTTGATGTAAAATCCTCGACCCAAAAGGTTTGAATTTGATGTATTTCAAAGTGCAATAAGGAAAGAATCCTAAAGCAATGCAGGTCCTTGGATGTAAAATCCTCGACCCAAAAGTTTGAATTTTGATGTATTTCAAGTGCAATAGGAAGAGAATCCTAAAGCAAGCAAGTCTTGGATGTAAAATCCTCGACTCAAAAGTTTGAATTTTGATGTATTTCAGTGCAATAGGAAGAGAATCCTAAAGCAAGTGCAGTCTTGGATGTAAAATCCTCGACTCAAAAGTTTGAATTTTGATGTATTTCAAAGGCAATAGGAAGAGAATCCTAGCAAAGGTAGCATCTTGGATGTAAAATCCTCGACTCAAAAGTTTTGAATTTTGATGTATTTCAGTGGCAATAGAAGAGAATCCTAAAGCAAGGCAGTCTTGGATGTAAAATCCTCGACCCAAAAGTTTTGAATTTTGATGTATTTCAAGGCAATAGGAAGAGAATCCTAAAGCAAGTGCAGCTTGGATGTAAAATCCTCGACCCAAAAGTTTTGAATTTTGATGTATTTCAGTGCAAAAGGAAGAGAATCCTAAAGCAGAGCAGTCTTGGATGTAAAATCCTCGACCCAAAAGGTTTGAATTTTGATGTATTTCAAGGCAATAGGAAGAGAATCCTAAAGCAAGTGCAGCCTTGGATGTAAAATCCTCGACCCAAAAGGTTTGAATTTTGATGTATTTCAAGTGCAATAGGAAGAGAATCCTAAAGCAAAGGCAATCTTGGATGTAAAATCCTCGACCCAAAAGGTTTGAATTTGATGTATTTCAGTGCAATAGGAAAAGAATCCTAAAGCAGTGCAGTCTTGGATGTAAAATCCTCGACTCAAAAGTTTTGAATTTTGATTTGATTGAGACTTGAAATCTGGAAAGATTGAATTTGGAAATTTGGAAATTTGGAAGGATGAGTTTGAACTCGATTGAAATTTGATTTAAGATTTGATTTGAAATTTGAAAGATCAAGTTTGAAACTTGATCGAGATTGGATTTAGATTTTGATCGAGGTTTGATTTGGAAGTTTGGAAGGATAGAATTTGATTTTGAAGTTTGAAAAGATTGAAATTTGATTCGGAATTTGGAAAGATTGAATTTGAGATTTGTGTTGATTTCGTTTATCTTTTAATGGTTCAAATTTTATTTTGTTGTTTATTTAATGTTCATGTGAACTTGGTGTTTGTCATTTTTCAGATTTTTTTTTAGAAAGTTTTCTTTTATTCTCTTTTTTTCTTTTCTGTTCTTTGTTCGAAGTTCATTTAACTTTAATGGCGTTTCCCAATCAATTTGCACAAAAGAGGTGAAGGCCAAAAACGTGACATGGTCACTTTCATTCCAATCATGTTGAAAATACGTCGTACAACTCGATCCGGAATATATTTCATACAATCCATGTAGACTCAAAACGGATCGTGTATGATCTTTGTTGATCCATCAAAAGAATCATCTCGTCAAAAATCCATATCCGAATAGTGAGGTACATGGTCAATAACATCACCTTCCAAGCCATCCTTGGCAAGGATGCCGGCCGGATGTACATTGGAGGTGTGATATTTCCCATGTAACTCACGACTCGTAAGGCCGGAGGTTCTCTAGCTCCGGATCCGGTTGGAAATGGTAAGGTATTTTGTCGTCGTCCATCCTCCTGAAAGTAACCGAGATTCGCTCCATCGGCACCCCGGTATGCAATGCTTTGCGATATCTCGCTCCGTTACCTTGCAGCATCATGACGGAACCCACCGGTAAAGGTATCTTTACCGGCCCTCGGAACTCGCCCGGGCCTCGCTATCCGGAGGTCGGATCCGAACATGATGTTGCACTCATTCAAGAAAGAGATCGTGCAGAAGGTCCGACGAAGTCGTGGTGATCAATATGTGGGGGTATGCGACACCCCGTTTGTAGATGTTGATAATGCAGCTATTGGGTATGCAATCCGTCGGCAAGCACTCTCCATGTTATCAATCTTTTCACCATTCTCTTGATAACTAATGGCATCGGATCTACTTGCCCATGACGAAGTATCCCCGGTGGGTTTCCCTTCCTGTCTTCAGCAAAGTTGTAGCAGAGATCCGCATTGTATTGTGATTCTTCCTTTCCCCGGCATCCATCTCCGGGGTTCCGAGTATGTGTTTTCCCTCAGCGGCCTCGCTTCGGCCCATTCTTTTCGGATCCCGGATACAGCCCACGATTTGCCGTTGTTCATACTCCGAGAATACGTCGTGTGTAGCTCGAGGCCTTCTAGTATGTTGATTCTTCTTCCTTTAATTCTCTCGAAGTATTCGAAAGTTTTCTTTTCAACATTCCGCATCCTCTCCAGCTCGTATTCCGGAATGATCTGCAGATGGCGAGGCCTTGTGACATATTGTGGGATATATGGTTCAATCCCTTCACGTTCCCCCGCATACCTCGGCTCCTCGTGGATGATGCCCGTCGGGACATCCCCCGGGTTGCTTCCGCAACAAGGTCATGCACCGCCGGTGGTTCTATCCGATGGCGTGGTAGCCTTCTTTCTTCCGATCTTCTCGGAGATTTCCCCGGTTCTTTCGTTATTCTAGGAGCCGGCCTCCTTTTTCGAGTTCCCGGTGAACCGGTGTCCTCGAAATGTGAGTGCCGGCATTAGCAACTGTCTCATCGCGCCGGTCCGCAGCTAGTTTTGTTAACATTTTACTGGATGCGGCGATTCTTATTTCTTCGTTGCGTGGCCGTGAGAGTAGCCCTCCGAACTTCTTGAATCTCTGCGGCGCGGCGCTGACAAGCCTGCCCTCCGCTGTAGTGACTACGGACTTCATTTTCTTGTCTTCTTCGGTGTTTGCTTTTCTTTTCTTGTTGTTGGATTGGTGGCTTGGGCCACCCACTTTCATCACTCGTCCGCCCGGTAGTTCTTCTCGGTTAACCGGGACCCGACCACTTTCCTCGTATCGTAGGCTCCGCCGGTGCGAAATCCGAGTCAATCTCGATTATCGCTCCATCTTTCACCCTCTTTTCATCGAGTGCAAGGCTTACGCCATTCTTAAAGTTCAAGACCAACCGCCCGTTCGACATTTCCCCGCGAAAAGACAAGGAAAAGGATCGTGGTCGTACTAAGAACAAGAACATTAAGAAAATGTTTATTAAAGATACATTTTTTATTATTCTTATATTTTGAAATTTAACAGAATGAAGTAGGATAAGATCCGAAAGAGATCTTGATTTGAAAAAGGAAACAAGGAAAACTTAATTATCATGATTTTATTTATCTTAGCACATTTTATTATTTTTTGGGTTCGGACCCAATCACAAGTAATTACTTCACCCGTGTTTCTTAGGGATGAAGAATTCATTCCTTCGAAACATCGTGTAGCGTAATATTTTTTCAAGTATCGTCCGTTGATTGGAAGCATATGTCGTTCTCCCCGGCAATTCACTAGCCGGTAGGAACCTCCCGAGTATACCGCTTCAACCACAAACGGTCCTTCCCAAGTGGGTTCAAATTTTCCTCCTATCTTGCGGTGTGCAAGAATAGGTCTCTTAAGAACGAGAACTAAGTCACCAACCTCGAAGGTTCTTGGGCGGACTCAGCTTGTCATGGGCTTGAACCATCTTAGCTTGGTATAGTTCTAAATTCGTTGCGCCGCAAGTCTTTTCCCTTCCAAGCTTTCTAATTCTTCGAGTCGTAGTCCGGCGTTTTCTTCGTCGTGATCTTGTTTGCAATCGCAATTCCGAGTGAAGGAAGCCGAACCTCTAAAGGTAACATCGCCTCGGACCCATACACCGGAGCGTAAGGTGTAGCTTCGAGTAGGAGTTCGAAGGTTGTCCGGTAGGCCCATAAGGCTTCTAACAATTTCTCGTGCCAATTTCTCTTATTATCGTCCGGGGTTTTCTTTAAGATTTGAACGAGAGTTTTATTAAAAGCCTCGCCGAGGCCGTTTGCTCTTGGGTAGTAAATTGTTGAGTATCGCCGGCCGATTCCGTGTCTCCCGACAAAATTGTTGATTTGTGTGCTTCGAATGCCGACCCATTATCCGAGATGATCTCGCGCGGCACTCCGAAACGGTAGACAACTTGGTTCTCGAAAACCGTAGCACGTGGTGTGCTTTCACTTCTCTAAGTGGAACTGCTTCTGCCCACTTGGAAAAGTAATCTGTAGCCGCAAGAATGAAACGATGTCCTTTTGAAGATGGTGGTTCTATCGGACCCACTATATCTGTGCCCCAACATTCAAACGGCCACGACGCAATTGTCGGGTGTAGCACATTTGGAGGTTGATGTAGAACCACTCCGTGCACTTGGCATTGGTGACAGCTCTTGGCGATTTTCATGCAGTCGGTCATCATCGAGGGCCAGTAGTACCCTAGTCTTTTAATTTTCATTTTCATCTTGGACCCGACCGGTGAGCGCCACGAGTCCCGAATGCACCTCTTTAACAATTTCACGGGCCTCGGACCCGCTTAGGCACCTTAGCCACATTTGATCAAAAGACCTTCCGTATAATGTGTTGTTTATTAATGCGTAAGACGCAGTTCTTTTCTTGATCCGATGGGCTAGCGACCTATCGTCCGGTAGCTTTCCCGTTTGCGTGTATCTATCAATGGTCGTCGCCAATCTTCCGTGTTTTCCGTCACTACCGCAACTCGATTCTTTTTCTTTTGCCGATTTGTGTACCGTGTCTATGTCGAGCCGTGATAGGACTCGACGTCCGTGAACCGACACTTCCATCGATTCATCTTGCAAACGTGCAAATTCTTTTGCGAGACGGGCTAAAGCATCTGCTAAAGCATTCTCTTTTCTAGGAATTTTGTAGATTGTCACATTTGGAATCTGTTCCAACAATTGTATGGCATACTCGGAAGTACCGTTCGAGTCTTGGTTTAAAAATTCCGTATTGTCCGGCGATCTGTTGAATGATTAACCGTGAATCCCCGTAGATGTTGATGTCCGTTACCCCCATTCGAATGGTTAATTCCAATCCCGTTATGAGGGCTTCGTATTCCGCTTCGTTGTTTAGTACACGGTTCTCGTCAAGTGGTAGGAGTATCTTAACATCCCCCGCTCCGGTGTTATAAAGATTAGCCCGATTCCTCGCCTTACGGCACTATCACTTGCGATTCTTCGTCTTTGTGTGCCGAAGATGCTCCGTCGAAATACAATTCCCAACGTCGATCATCGTGGTCTTCTAGGCTCATTATTTGTTCATCTGCGGATCATCATCGAGAGGAGATTCGGCCGTAGAAGGGTGTGTCTGCGAGGAAGTCCGCTAAGACTTGTCCCTTTACGGCACGCGAGGCACGAAAGTTATATCGAATTGCAATAATATCATCGACCATCCGGCAAGTCCGCCGGAAAGTGTTGGACGAGTCATCAAGTATTGCAATGGATTAAACTTCGAGATCGAGTTGACCTTATGAGAAAGCATGTAATGCCCGAGCTTTTGAGCGGCGAAGATCGTGGCCAAACAATGCTTTTCAATTGCGGGATACCTTACCTCCGTCGGAAGTAAACGACGGCTTAAGTAGTAAAGAGCATTTTCTTTACCCTCATCATCGACTCGGCTAACAGTGGCTCCGAGGAGTCGTCTCAGAGCCGCGGTGTAAAGTATCGCTGGTCTACCTGAGACTTGGGGCTGCTAAGACAGGAGGTGTCATTAAATATTGTTTAATGTCTTCGAAGGCCCTCTGGCATTTCTCTTCCCAAATAAATTTGGCGTCCTTTTTAACTAGTGCCGAGAAAGGCCGACACCTACCTGACAGGTTTGAGATAAAGCGTCGAAGATATGCCACCTTCCTTGAAAAGATCGTAGTTGTTTTAAGGTTTTGGGAGGCGGCATTTCTAAGATGGCTTTAATCTTCTCCGGGTCGATTTCAATTCCACGATGTCGGACAACGAATCCTAAGAATTTCCCGGAGGTGACGCCGAAGGCGCATTTTAAGGGATTCATCTTAAGGTTAAATTGTCTTAATCGTTCGAAAACAATTCTCAAATCATACGAGTGGTTTTCCTTTACTTTGCTTTTGATGACGACATCGTCCACGTAGCACTCGACTTGATTGTGGATGAGATCATCAAAAATTCTTGTCATTGCTCTTTGGTAGGTTGCTCCTGCGTTCTTCAGTCCAAATGGCATCACCGTGTAGCAAAATACTCCGATCGGCGTTCCGAATGCCGTAAGCTTTTCATCTTCTCGGAGCCATTTTTATCTCGGTTGTATCCCGAAGATCCATCCATGAATGAGAATATTTCATGTGTCGAAGCAATATCGATCATCGGTTCCGGAATTGGTAGAGGGAATTCATCTTTTGGACATGCCTTGTTTAAATCTCTCGAAGTCCACACAAATTCCGATTTGACCATTCTTCTTCTCGATCGGCACCACGTTGGCTAGCCAAGTCGGGTATTGTTCTTCACGGACAAATTTAGCGTCTATTAGCTTTTTAACTTCGGCTATGACTTGTTGTTCGATTTCTAGACGCATTCTTCCGGGACCTTGTCCGACCGGGACGTAGTAGGATCTACTCCTAGCTTATGGACCGCAACCTCCGGAGCTAATCCCGGCATTTCATCGTAGTTCCAAGCAAAACAGATCCTTAAATTCCATTAACAATTTGATTATTTCTTCGGAGTCTTCTTTGTTGAGTAAGGAGCTAACAAAGGTAGGTCTAGGCTCTTCGCTAGTACCTAAGTTAACTTCCATTAATTCATCTATTATGGATTTAATTTCTTCTTCGAATTCGGTGGAGCGTCTCCAATTTGTAAATCTTCGAGTTCGTCCGTAGTTTCCATGCAGCTTTCATTGGACTTGCAAGTGACAACCAAGCAAAATTCAGCATCGTCAACCGACCCTACCGTGCCGAATCCGAGTCCATACTTTGAATCGGGAGGACGGCCGGAGTTATTCCATAACTTTTCAAAATGTTGTGATTGGCCTTTTGTCCATTGTCGAGGTAAGAAACCACGTTGAATTAAATTTTGAACACAGGAGAGTACCACTCAAAAGGTAATTCCATTAATTCGATGAAGTGACATCTTCGAATTGTACATTATTTTCGACTTTGGAGGAAGAAGCACCACGGTAGAATTTGATCGGCTTTGCACCGTCACTACGTACCTCTTTGACCTCCATACCCTCGATCTTATTAGAATGGATCGGAGTTAGGGTCATAGTATGTACGTAGTGGTTAATCTTCTCGTACATTGATTTGTATTCTTCGTTCTTTTCATCTTCGAGGGAGATCTTGTATTGCGGCTTCTTTCGACTTATTGTTGTCGCTTCTTGCTTGATTTCTTTTCTTCTTCGTAACTATCATCCCAATCAACATTGATGGTTGGTTTCTTCTCGTCCAATTGTCCTAGTGTCTCTACCACGGCCTCGTCCCCGGCCTCGACCTCGGATGCGAGTTGTGGAGAAACCTTCACCATCTCTCCGGAAGGGAGTGGTGAGTGATCGTTGGACTAGAACTTCAGTGTTCTTCGTTGTCCCGAACTTTCTTTGCTTTATTTGTTACGGTATCTCCGGAGAAGATTGTTTTCTTTGGCGGTGCATAATAAGCCGCATCTTCATGGATTCCAATTTCATGTACGGAGAATGGTTGTAAGTCTCCTTTGATGCACTCGTTCCCCTCCATCGTAATACTTGATGCACTCGGTGTAGAGATGATGGTACCATCCTCGTTTTCATGTATCCATGGTCGGCCTAGTAGAGCGTTGAACGACGTTTCGAATCGATTATATGAAATTTTGCGGTTGTCTTTGCTAAATCACCGGTCTTCATCGGTAGCGTTATCGACCCGAGGGCTCTTTCTCCTTTCCGGTTGAATCCTCTTAATAACATTTTGTCGGCCTCGAGCTCACGAGCATCAATTTCCAAGTATGCTAGTGTTCGAAGACTCATTATATTGATTGATGCTCCCGGATCCACCAATACTCGGAGAGCGTAAACTTCCCAATTGTAACCGAAATGTACAACGGTCGGTTGTGATCCGTCGTCCCAAGTAGTAGGTCATTGTCTGTGAAGGTGACACCTCGCTGTTCCTTTAACGAGCAAACCTCATCTAAGGAATCTCCGGCCATTTGAGCTAAGCAAATTTCCGGATCAAGTAAGGCCTTGATCAAAGCTTCTCTCATCTCCTTTGATAAGATGAGAGCATCGTAGATGCTCAGTTTGGCCGGTAGTTTCCTAAGATGGGCTAGCACGTTGTAGTCCACTTTGTTCTCCTGCGTCCCGGCTTCTTCTCGAATGGGTATTTCTTCCGCCGGGGTTGGTTCTTCTTGAACAACCACCCGCTTTCCTTTGTCTTTTGGACCCATTCTCGGAGGTAGAACTTTTCCACTTCTAGGTTGACTTCTATAATTTCTTCCGAATCTAGTATTGAGTTTGCTCGGTGTCTCCTCCCGAATCGGAATGATCGGCTCTTCCGGATTATCTTCCAAATCGAAGGCTCTAACTCTATCGTAACCGGAGCTCCTCGAAACTCGACGGATAGATCCGTTGCTTGTTGAACTCTCGTAGCCTCCTCGATGGATGCCTTCTTCGTCATTTTGATCGTCGAGATCATGTATGATTTGAGAATTGTTGTTGGTATCGAAATCGACGCCCGGATTGTCGCTAGTTACGTAATCGTTAGAAACAATCAAAACGTAGCCAACGCCATCACCCTTATCATTATATGATCCCACCGAAGTGAGCGAGATAATCATACAAAATCAGAGGTTCGAGGGATTTCTCCCCCGAATCGGAAACAACTATCCTAGGATAAGCAGCCCCTAGTCTAGCCTTAGGAATCTCGGTTCCCTCTTCTTCGTCAATTTTCTTCTTCTCTTCGATTGTCTCCTGTCGAGGTGGTTCTTCTATCGCAAGTGATAGTACCGGCTTACTGTGTCTCGAACTCTGAATTGAAGCTCGCACCGAAGCGGTTCGGATGTTGTCTAAAATCTTCTTCGAAGATCTCGTCCGAGCGGTAGTCCATCCATCGTCGGTTGCATAGGGATCTATCGGAATGACGGGATCGGTTGAGATAACATTGACGGAACCTCCTTTCCGGGGTTCCTTCATGTACTCCTTCGGGATTGTTATATTTCCTTTCCGAAGGTTGTCGTTGAGCCAACTTTCGAAGGTAATGCGGTCTTCTATCTTGTGCCCAAGCATCCGATGGTAGGGGCAAAAGTTGGGATCACCTTTCTTGTTGACTTCCTCTGGTCTTTTGGGCTCTGGCAGCTGGAAATCTGGAGTTTTCATTAAGCTACGGAACATCTTTGGCACTGCTTCATTTTTGAACGGATATTCTCTGCTCAGAAGCTCCCTCAATGTACGTTGCGGACGAGACGGTTGTTCATACTGCGGAGACGATTGATAGCTGGACCGGGGTTGCTGGTAATTTTGTTGTGGTTGTTGCGGCCGTTTTGGTGGTATTTGCATCGGTTGTTTGCCTTTGTCAACCGTCGCAACGACCCCGCATTTCTTTTCGAAAGTCTTCACCGGCTTCGCTTGTCCGTCTTGTCGGCAAAACTTAATTGCTTCGCCTCTTCTTGCAAGCTTCCGGCCTTGCTTAACAACTTCTCAAAAGTCTTAATAGTGAATCCCTCGAGGAGAAGTGCTATCGGGCCGTGAATGCTTTTAAGCAAGATGCCGACTGCATGTTGTTCTTGCAGTTGTGGTTCACACTTCATACTTAAATTTCTCCATCGAAGTATGTAATCCACTAGAGTTTCATTCGGCCTTTGTTTCTCTACCACTAAATCACCTATAGTGATGTGGTGCTGAGCTCCGCAAATCGCTTAATGAAGAGGCTCTCTAGCTCCGAGAATGTCTTTACGGATCCGTTGGGTAATTCCGCATACCGGTCGAAGGCGATCCCCGACGGACCGCTAACAAACCGTCGGAAGAGTAGCGCATCGCTCCCGCCGGCATTGCAACAACCGGCACGAAAGTGTGCAACATGCTGTCGGGGGTTCCTGGCTCCGTCGAAGGTCTTAAACGGAGGTGGTACGAAGCCCTTTGGGTATTGGACAGCGTCGAATTCTTCCGGTAAGGTCTACCCGTCCGAATAGATGTCCCGTTCTTCGATTGTGCTAGGGCTTCTCGCACTCGCTGTTCTACCAAGTTCTTGATATCCTTTTCGGGGATCATACTTTGTGTTGTATCCTTTTTCACCTGGTCATCCCCATCGACGGATGTAATTTCCTTCCCTCCGTCTACGAGGTGAATGACTTCTGGGGGTGTCTCTCTATGTGGTTGTACTTGACTTTGGAGAGTGGCTAGAGCTATGGCCATCTCTTCCATCCTCTTCGCCATTTGAGCGATCGTGTCGTCCTTTTCCTGAAGCCGTCTCTTCATCGACTCCGGCTCTCTCTTCTGCAGGCTGCAGGAGCACCTCGAGAAGATGATGAAGCTCGTGTCTCAACCATGTTGATTTCTCGCATATTCGTTGTCCATGAACTCCGATGAGTCGATCTCATCTCCGAACTTTTCTTCTCTTTCTTTCGCCAACCGTCGGATGTCGGTTCTCAACTTTTCCATGGCATCTTCTAGCGGAGCTTTCGTGTATCTTTGTGGTTGTCATGCGATGGTTGCGGGTCCTTTTTCACGAGTCCCCTTCATCGCAGTAGCACTTTCTTCGCATTCCAGCCTCCCGGCGAGACTTTCTCTCTCGGGCCGCTCGTTTCGGTCCTCAATCGCCCCGTAGTGGGACGCCACACCATCCTTCTAAGCAGCAGAAGGTCTATGACCGGATGGTCCATCGGCCAAATGCCGGAAGGTGGTATCCTCCCTAATCTGTAATCCCGATACTACGACGAGCGGGCTAGCCTTCATTCTCTTGCTTGGCTTTTCTATCATGACGACGGGCTCTACTCGGGGCCCAAGACGGGATTCGACCGAGCACCCGTCCTATCCTTCGTAGAATTTCCGACACGGGGCAGTTTTCCTTCTTTGCTAGCTTTTCTACCAAAGTTTGCAGTCGAGCAAACGGCGTAGTTCTAGTTCTTTTCTTGCGGCTATCGTTGTAGTATGCGGGTCGAGGTAATGTGGTAGCAATATTGCGAACATTCTCCTCATCCTCTGCGGCGGAGAGGGGATGGAACCTGCTTCCTCCCAAAAGTGGTATGTAGTCAGGCAGTGGTGTATATTCGGCGGCGGTGTATATTCCGCAGCGGTTCTGGAATTTCCTCCAGGAAAGCAATCTCAGCAGCTCTGGCCTCTCTGGCGATCCTTCTATTTCTATTTCTTCTTTGGGTCTTTGTCAGCGACGGAATCTTTGAACTAGACCCGATTTCGAAGACAGAAGGTCTTACAGGAAGATCCGTACCCTCCACGGTAACGAGTTTACCATAGTTCCGGATTTCTTTCCCCTTTGATTTGGCGAAGTCGGGGTAGGTGCGTAAACAACTAGACCGGTGGGGGTAGTGAGAACGGTCCTCCCGCGGACGACGAGTATTCCTCCTAGTCGGGACCCTTTGCAGGGGAGGAAACTCTTGGGTCGACCTAAGGTTGAACTCAAGCAGTGGTTCCTCAGCTTCAGATACCTTGTTCGTCAGTGCAAAGAGGGAGACGTCGGTGACCTTGACGTTCGTGTTTTCAAACCCCTGTCCAAATCGGATGACCCCATTGTCGGGCAGTTCATCCTTATAGACAGCGAAGTCCAGTCCGTTGGTGAAGGAGAAAATCAGTTTCGGGGCTTCCATTTCTGCAAGGTAGATTCTGGTTGTCAGTCCCAAGTTATGCTTCTTTTCTTCAGGACGAAAAGAAAGGAATTAAAAAGAGTCCGAACTCATTCTTTGTTCATGTATTTATAAAAAGAATCATTTGTTAAAAGAATCATTTATTAGAGGGTTTGTTTATTTAGAACGGAACGTTCAAAGGTGTAGAGAAGGTAAGGAAACCGAAAAGAAAGTCTTAAGCAAGACTTCCCGACTCGAAGGATCACTCCTAAACTAACACCTATTGGGGGTCCACCCCACCTCGAAATGAGGTAAAAGGATCTCGGAACCTCTCCGTTTAGGGGTGTCTAAACAATGGCTCCTAAATCCGAGAGAATGTTGGCTATACTTGTTCAAGATAGAAATGAACATAGTATTCCAACGGAAAGAGGGGTAGTTTGATCCATTAGGGACATGGATACACTACCGATTTTTGAAAGCAGAATTATTTGATTATAATGGAGAGAGGAATATTCCCCAGCGGAGTCGCCAGAAATCCTGTGCGGCTTATTTTTTTTTTTTTTTTTTTAGGTCGTGTTTTATTTTGAAGAGGGGTCGCCTAACAGAAATCTGTCGGCGAATTTTTAATTTAATTAAAATAAATAATTTGAAAAGTAGTATTTGATTTTGAAAATAATTTTAAATTTGAAGGTTTTAAGATATGAGATTAAACCGATCTCACATCCCAAATAGTTTATATAAACGAGCACCGCACCACTAAACCGTGTACCTATCCCTAAGGATAGACACACCGCTTGATGGTGGGGCTTGATTAAATAAACTAGAAGATTAGTGACATCCATTTGGTCCGTGAACCAATTTTATAAGCCGACAAGTTTCCCTCGCTTAATATGAAAACATTAAACGGGGTTTATATTACTCAGGTTCTTTAAAATTCCCTATAAGGGCAAGCCCCTATAGTTAATTACATCTTAAGTGACGGGAATCACCTAAGAAAACTCTCGATAATAATCAATGATTCTCGCTCTCAAGAATTTCAAAGTTTAAGGTTTTCAAAGATTGAATTTTGGAATTTCAATAGGGAATGGATCAAATTTGGAACATTTTGTTTTGTGAATCCAAAGGAAGAAAGGTAGGAGAAATCACCGATTCGAAGTGAACTTCGATAATTTCCGACTATCCTATCGTTTGGCTTGAATTTAGGAAAGTCCTAATGTTTATTTAGTATTTCAATCTTGCCAATTTTAATTAATTAGGGCTTATATTTGTATGATAAAATCAAACAAATAGCACTAGAAAATGTGAGGGTTTATGTCGTATCGGACGACTACCTCGGAATCCTAAGACCGGTTAGGGCTTAATTTGCAATGCAAATGCCTAACGAAGAGTTGAGGATTTATGTTGCACTAGGCAAGCTACCTCGAAATCCTATGGCTTTGTTGTTTTAATTCTAAGAAGATTTTGTTGAAGTAGGTTTAAGTTTTCATTGACGACGATGACCGTGCCGCCCACCATGCTCCAAGCTCCTTGTTGTTGCGAGGTTTAGTTTTAGAAATCATAAATCGGGGATGAGAGAAGTGTTTTGGTTTAGAGAAAATCTTAATTTCCAAGTGTTTTTTATGTTTTATTTAAAACAAATCTTAAAGTTGATTATAACGACACCGGTTAAGATCCCACGGTTCCATCCTTCCGGCATCATTATTTTTATCGGATTCACTTAGTCCGGATGAATTTGCTAAACTCAATCGAATGAGTTCCACACTTTCATTTAGACCGTGGGAAATCCCGTTAGCAACACGTAGGTTACATCATCCGAGGTATTCCCGATCATCCAACGGGACGTTTTAATTTAGTTGCAATTGTAGTTTTGTGTTCGTTTGTGATTAAATTTTGAGTTGTTTTATATTTTGAAATGTTGTGGCGGTGAATTTTATCTTGCAATGACTTTTAACTTAGTTTTGGTTTTAGTTTTAGGGACTATCCTAAAGGTGTGGGTTTTCATGCAACGAGTTGTTTTATCATGCAAGAAAAGTAAAATGCATTTGCGATAAAGTAAATTGCAAGAAAGTAAATTGCAATAAAATAAAAGCGTACTCGGAGGGTCTTCCCGTCATCCCAAGCTGCACTTAAAACACAATTAGAATATTTAAGCAAGTTCCTAGGTAAAGCTAGGGGAAAGGTTATGGTTTTCTACCAAATTCCTAATCCTATAGCTAGTCAACTCCTATGACGTCTAGGTTCTTTGTGTTTTTGTTTGAGGACGATTTTCTTCATCGAAGGACAATTAAGTCCAATTGTTCTTATAAATATCCTATCATATTGAGGAAGTGCTTAAGAAGAATCTTAAACATCTTTTCAATATTTCCAGGATTGTTTTAAGTCCAAATGAATTTAATTATATAAATGAATCGATCGTCCGAGGTTTTCAAGTCTTGTTAATTTGCTTCGATGAACTAGGACATTTGAATATCCTATGAGTGAAGTGACACTTCATTTAATGTTTTATTTAGGAGCTATAATAACTAAAGCTTTCAAGGGTAAGTTAGTATTCAAATGATTTGGTTTAAGTTAAAGAGTTTAAATTTGGAATAGTGTTCAAGTTGTTTTATATTTAATTTCTTTCTGTTTTAGGTGTTGTTATATTTAATTCAATTCACTTTAAATTAATTTAATTTAATTGAGTTTTAATTTAATTTAATTCAATTTAATTCAATTTAGTTTGATTTGATGTTAAATTAATTTGATTTGATTTAATTTTAATTTAATTTGATTTAATTTAATTTGATTTAATTTAATTTAATTTAATTTAATTATTTAATTTAATTTAATTTATTTAACTTTAATTTAGTTTATTTAATTTAATTTAATTTAATTTAATTTGATTTAATTTGATTTAATTTAATTTAATTATTAATTTAATTTAATTTATTTAACTTTAATTTAGTTTAATTTAATTTAATTTGAATTTAATTTTAATTTACTTTATTTTTAATTTTAATTGAAATTTTAAAAGAGTTTAATAATTTAATTAAGTCTTTTAATATTTTAAATTTGAGTTATCATTTTAATTAAGAATTGAGTATTAATGAGATAATTAGTTTAGGGATTTTTAAATTAAAGAATAAATCTCTTCCTAATAAAGATCCCTTATTTTAATAATTCCAATTTTATTGTTCTTCCAAATTTAATCTATTATTTAATTAAAGTTTAATCATTTTAAAATTATTTAATGGGTTTCTACCCTTTAATTATTTAAATTTCAATCATCCAAATCAGATTAGGATCAAATATTTTACTTGTTGATTTTTTATTAAACCTAAAGTTTTAATTAAGGATTAAAGATTTTAATTGCCATTTTACCCTTTAAGCTTAATAATTTCATAACTCACTAAATTGAACTCAAATGAACTTGAAATTTTTATGTGACTTTACTCATATGTCAATAAAGACATGAGAGGAGAAAATGTGATTTTTCTGTATTTAATTTATTTATATAATTATTTTTGGTGGAAAATAGAGATTTTCAAGGAAAATTTGATAACATGACCAAGGGAAAAGTTTCTGTCCTTAAGAAAATTAGGGGACATTCCTAATGACCAGAGAAGCACTTGGACCAATTTTGGTGATTTTTTGAATTATATTATTTTTATTATAATTATTTTGAGTTTTGGAGTGTTAATTAATTTAAAAATAAGATAAATGTTGAAAAATGGATTTTATATTTTTCAAAAATCTCTCTGATATCAAGGAAACCAGAGAATCAAATTTTGCAATTTTCTGATTTTTCTATGATTTATAATCATTATTTTAGTGAAAATGCTAGAAAATACATTTTTTTAATTTTAAAATTACCCTAGGGCTTTAAAATTTAATATCTCACTAAATAGACTTAGGAAAAATGTGGGATTTGTTCCTAAGTGATTAAAATTCAAAATGTGACATTTTGGTGAATTTTATTATTTTTGTGATTTTTATTATTTTTTAATTATTAAAAATATTAAAATATTATTAAAAATCAACTTTTTCAGAAAATTGAAATTTTAATTTTCTTAGATTCCCCTGATATCAGAGAGGCTCCAAAACCAATTTGGTGAATTTTAAAAAAATATTTTAAAAGTTATGAATTTTTAAAGTTTAAAATGGCTAAGTGACTTAATCAACCCAATTAGTGGGGCTAACCAAGTCCAATTGACTTCAAATTTTTATGGTGGATTCCTCTGATCCTAAAGGTCAGTGGAGAATTGATTTCAAGTCAATTTGATGCCTGGTTAACTCTAATTAATTAAAGACCTATTTTAGGTGTTTAAGCCAATTAGGGTTAACTGCGAGTGAATTAACTCAAGTCCTATTTTTCCTAGAGTTCTCTGGTCATAAGGAACATCACCAAATATTTCTAGAATTTATTTCACAACATGCTAATTTTTGGAATTAAAATACTCAAAACAGCAACATGCATTTGAAAAATAAATAACTTTTCACGAGATGGCCTCTGACCTTGGAAAATTCAGGGAATGTTCCCAAGTTCGGAGGCTTCAAAGCCCTATGGTCTCATGCCATGGTGAATTGTATACATGCATGGAGAATTAAATGTATGCAGAGAGTAAATAAATCATAAAAAATAAAATACTTAATTAAATTAAATGATTTCTTTTCCACATTATTCTCCTCCGTTCACTCGAGCAAGAGGGTATTTTTATTTTATTTTTGTGATTTTTCTACACAGAGATATGAATTTTTGAAGTTTAGGGAATTAAATAAATAGAAAAATACCCTAATTTTCTATTTATCCACGCGGCGCCGCGTCAACCTCGGCAGCTCCGAACGCACACGCGTCGCGCTCCCATTCGACGCCGCCACTTGAGTCAGCGGCCCGGGCCCCGCGGTTCTCGTACCGTCTCCCGGTCCGACGCAATCCCGGCCGTCCGTGCGCGCGTGTATCGAATGGACGGCATCCGTTCATCGTCCCCAAGTGTTCTCACCCGAGAGCCGTCCACACTAAATCCCTAAGATCTCACTCGATTCTCGATGGATTTTCATGTTCTTATGCTTCTATGGATTCGTCTCGAAGAGACGAACACATCTATACGGCTAACATGCATTGAAACTAAGGCATTTGAAATGGAGAATCTCCGGAAGCTCGGGATGAATAGTTAACTCATACCTTAGCTCGAGAAGTGTGGCTTCAATCCGAGAGTTGTTGCACCTTCGATTGGGTCCCGCAAGCTCCGGATGAAGTCTCCCGGTCCGGTGAATCGCCTAGCTATGAAAGTGACCACGGCCGATCACAAAGCTTGGAGGCCTGGAGCAACCGGGTGGCCCTGGAGATGGGGCTTTCGGTGGGAAACTTCTCCTCTTGGTCCGGTGAAGGTGTAGGACCGATCGATTTGAGGATTGGCTCACCGTGGCAAAGTGTCCTGGTTTTGGGTGGAATTTCGGTCGAGAAATCGGGCTCGTTGGTGGGGATTAGGGCAAATTGACACTCGGGGATCAACCGCTCTAAGGATGGTGAAGGGTTTGGAACAATTTTGGCGAGTTTCGGCAAGGTTTGTGCTTGGCTCCCCTCATGGCCGAGAGGGGTGGAGTTTAAATAGAGCTGGCTGCGGGGCCTCCTGGGGAGAGTTAGGGCTTGGGATCAGCCTGCTTCGGTGAGGAGAAGATCAGCCATGGTGACCACTAGGGATGGGGCGGCTCAGCAAGTGAGAATTTCAATGTTGGCTCACATGTGAGCTCTCGGCCATGGTGTTTTCCGGCGGCCCGGTGGCCGGCCGGCCGAGCATGGGTCACCCTCAAGGTCGGGTGGGTCGGGCTGGAGGTTTGTGCAATCAATCGGCCATGGACATGTGTAAAGGCTTTGATCCAAAGTGGAATGGGGCATGGCTAGATTTGGACCTAAATGGGTCAACCCACCCATTTGGGCTAGGTGCACCACCCAAGGCCTGGTTTAGGCTGAGGAGAAAGTGATTTGGATCGACTTGATTAGTGGGGTCAAGTCACAATCCAAGTACAATTAGGCTTAAGCATGGTTTAGTGGAATCATGTAAGTGGTTAACCACCTTTAGGAGTTAAGGAAAGAGCCTCCTCCTTTTGCCCAAAATGGCATGGTGACATGTAAAGAGGCTCTCATGGCTTGCATATGGCTTATGCATGGCTCCATGGCTCCATTTGGCTTGGGAAAAGTAAAGTCAATTTCATGGAAATGGATTTAAGGAAAATTTTGGTATTTAGGGGTGATTTGGCATGAGGCTTGATTTGGAATTATTTGATGATGAATTTAGGACTTAGGGATGATTTTAATTGAAAGTATGATGAGGGGAAATGTCATATGGGCCTTGGAAGAATTTTGGGCTTTTTTGAAAGGGTTTTAGATGGGCTTTTAAGATGGATTAGGAAAGTGGGCTCTTGAATTTTAAAATGGATTTTGGGATGAAATTTTGTAAAGAGGTTGGGCCAAATAATTATTGGGTTTAGCTCATGGATGTGTCATGAGTGACTTGAAGCAAATTTGGGGTAGTTTGGACTTGAATTGGGTTGGATTTGAATTCTTTTGGTGAATGGGCCAATGTAGGTCAAATTGGGCTAACTTGGGCCAATGTTGGGCTAGGGTTGAAATTGATGTAAAATAAATATTAAGAAATGTTTATGGGAGTGTTTCAAAGAGGTTTTGGCTTTGGTTGGGTTTTAATTTTGAGGTTTGGGCCTATTTGGGTTAGATTTGGGTTTAGGTCAAAATTGGGCTTTTTGATTTTGGGTTGAATTTGAGTGGGGTTTGGGTCAAAATCTTGGGCAAATCATGTTAGTGTTTTGTTTATGAGGATGTTAAGGAAGGTTTAGAAAAGATTTGGGGTTAATTGGAGTTGAATTGGGTTAGTTTGGGCTAAGTTTGGGTCATGGGTCCAAATTTGGGCTTTAAGGCCCAAAGTGAAATTGGATCCAAATGTCAATCAAATTGGACTTGGATTTGGTCTAAATTGGTATTGGGAATGTTGAATTGAAGTTTAGAATTGAATTGGACCAAAATTGGGGTCAATTGGGTATGTTTGGTTTGACATTGGGTCCACTTTGGGTTAAAATGGGTCAATTTGGGGGTTTTGACAAAAGTAGGGTAAATTGACAAAATTGGCCCATGGTGTAGTTGGACAAAATGAAATTGGGAATATTTGGGATTTTTTGGAATTTTCTGGGAATTTTCTGAATTTTTGGATTTTTAGGCCAAGAAGGGTATTTTGGGTATTTGGAGGGTATTGGGGGGTTTTCTTGGAATTTTTGGTATTTTTGGGTATGGATGATCAATTTGAGTGATGTGGAGGTGTTTGGGATTGATTTTGGAAAATTTTAGGTAATTTGGAGATTTTGCAAAAATTTGGGTAATTCGAGGTTTTGGGTAGGTTTAGTAGGTGTAGGGTCCCGGGGTCAAAAATTGAAAATTTGGGAAATTGAAGATTGGGTGAATTTGGGTGGGGTGAAATCATTTTGGTTGAGCCATGAAGCCATTTCAAGCCCATATGAGCCATGAAAGGACTCATTCGAGGCATTCACTATGTTGTTCCTAACCCTCTCGGCCCGAGGGCTTAGGGGTTAAGGACCATCCATGTGAATCACCTACATGAGTCGGGAGGTCAAGTTGGGTATGGGTGTGGTTTTAGGAAGTGTGTGGAAATGTAGTGTGTAAGTGTAGTGTATGTCGGCCCCTTCACTGCACCGGGCCACCTGTGAGCGACTCTAAGGCCAAAGAGTCCTATAGGAACTCATCCTTTAAACTTCCATATTTGATTTCAACCCTCTAGGTGATTAGGGGTCTATAGTCAAGTTTGTGGAGTTTGCAGGGAGTTTAGAAGTGGTTTGAATTTCTAAAAGGCGGGTCCCAATTCTAGTCCTCTAAGATAGTCAAAGGAAAGGCCTAAGGCTAGATCCTAAGCACTAAAAAGAAGAAAAGGAAGACCTCATCAAAAATGAGGTCAACACCATTGTGAGATGTCCTAATGCATGGAGAATTAAAAGACTACAGAGGGTATTTAATTAATTAAAAATCATACATGCACCAAATAAATCTCAAACCATTTTCACATTATTCTACTCTATTCACTGAGTAGTAGGGTATTTTTATTTTATTTTTATGATTTTTATATACTAAGTTATGGATTTTTAATGTTTAGATGATTTAAATAATTCAAAAAATCCATATCTTCCTACTTAAACAGCTCAGTGCTGCGTCAACCTGTGGTGGATCAAAGTCTCCATGCGGCGCGCTCCCATTTGACACCACCAGCTAACTAGGATGACACGCGGCCCGCTGTTCCGTTCCATCTTCCTGTCTGGTGCGATCTGAGCCGTCCAACAAAAACACGCGTCATCCAATGGCTACCCTTCTTCATCCCCGTCGGGAGTGATCCCATGACTGTCCACACTAAAACCCTAATTTCTTAACCTATACTCAATGAAAACTCTTCGGGTTTGATCATATGGACTCATCTTAGCATGGGGAACATATCAGCTAAGCATGATTTAAATTAAC
>JAKZJZ010001582.1:0-17500 GCA_022702705.1 Papilionanthe hookeriana x Papilionanthe teres | reverse complement strand
TTTATTTAACTATAAAATATTTTCATAATTAAATTATATTTATAAATAATATACTATTCTTAAAATAATTAAAATAAAAAATAATATTATATAAATAAATAGATATATATTTATTTAAATATATATATATATACAAATATAAACATATATATATATATATGTATATATTTATTTATTTATAATTTATTTAACTATTAAACTTTTTATAATTAAATTATGTTTGAAAATAATATACTATACTTAAAATAATTAAAATAAAAAAATAATATTATATAAATATATATATAAATATATATATATATATATATATATTTATATTTATTTAGCTATTAAATATTTTTATAATTAAATTATATTTATAAATGGTATACTATACTTAAAATATTTAAAAAAAATAAATAATATTTTAAAATAAATATATATAAATATATATATATACAAATATTTAATTATAAAAATATTTAATAGTTAAACAATAAAATATTTTCGTAATTACATTATATTTATAAATAATATACTATTCTTAAAATAATTAAAATAAAAAAATAATATTATATAAATAAATAGATATATATTTATTTAAATATATATATATATATATATATAAATATAAACATATATATATATATATATATATATATATATATGTATATATTTATTTATTTATAATTTATTTAACTGTTAAATATTTTTATAATAAAATTATATTTATAAATAATATACTATACTTAAAATATTTAAAATTTAAAAATAATACTATATAAATAAATAGATATATATTTATTTAAATATATATATATATACAAATATAAACATATATATATATATATATATATATATACTATTAAATATTTTTATAATTAATTTATATTTGTAAATAATATACTATTCTAAAAATATTTATAATAATAAAATAATATTATATAAATTAATATATATATATATATATATATATTTATTAATAATTTATTTAACTATTAAATATTTTTATAATTAAATTATATTTATAAATAATATACTTTACTTAAAATAATTAAAATAAAAAAATAAATATATAAATAAATATATATATATATATATATATATATATTTATAATTTATTTAAGTATTATATATGTTTATAATTAAATTATCTTTATCAATAATATATTATACTTAAAATAATTAAAATAAATAAATATCTTTATCTTTATCGGTATTATCTATTTATTTATGTAATATTATTTTTTTATTTTAAATATTTTAAGTATAGTATATTATTTATAAATAAAATTTAATTATAAAAATATTTAATAGTTAAATAAATTATAAATAAATAAATATATATACATATATATATATATATATTTATATAATATTATTTCTTTATTTTAAATATTTTAAGTATAGTATATTATTTATAAATATAATTTAATTATAAAAATATTTAATAGTTAAATGTATAATAAATAAATAAATAAATATATATATATATATATAATATTTATTTTTTTTAATTATTAATTTGATTGGTTTAGCACTACCGACATGCACTTCTTTGACCACTGGACCCTCGATCTTATTAGAATTAATCGGGGTCGTGGTCATAGATGTGTACATAATTGTCGATCTTATCGTACATTGATTTGTATTCTTCATCCTCGTCATCTTCGAGAGATATCTTGAATTGTGGTTTGTTTCGATTTCATCGTTGTCGCTTCTTTCTTAGTTTCTTCTTCTTCTTCAGAACTGTCTTCCTAATTCACGTTGATGACTGGCTTCTTCTGTCCAACTGTCCCAACATTTCTGCCACGACCTCGTCCCCGGCCTTAACCTCGGGTGCGAGTTGTGAAGAAACCTTCACCATCTCGCTGTAAGGGAGTGGTGAGTGACTGTTGGACTAGAACTTCAGGTCCTTCGTCGTCTCTGACTTCTTTTGTTTCATTTGCTATGGTATTTCTTGAGAAGATTTTCTTCTTCGGAGGTGCGTAGTACGCTGCATCTTCATGAATTCCAATTTCATGTACGGAGAAAGGTTGCAAGTCACCCTTAATGCACTGTTCTCCTCCATCGTAGTATTTTATGCATTAATGTAAAGACGAAGGTACCATCCGGTTCTCATGTATCCACGGTCGGCCCAGTAGTGCGTTGAACGATGTTTCAGAATCAATTATGTGGAATTTTGCGGTTGTCTTTGCTAAATCACTGGTCTTCATCAACAGCGTTAGTGATCCGAGGGCTCTTTCTCCTTTCTGGTTGAACCCTCTTAATAACATCTTGTCAGCTTCGAGCTCGTGAGCATCAATTTCCAAGTAAGCTAGTGTATGAAGATTCATTATGTTGATTGACGCCCTGGATCCACCAATACTCTGTAGAGCGTAAACTTTTCGATTGTGATTGAAATGTACAACGGTCGGTTGTGATCGGCTGTCCCAAGTAGTAGATCATTGTCCGTGAAGGTAACACCTCACTGTTCCTTTAACGAGCAAACATCGTCTAAGGAATCTTCGGCCATCTGAGCTAAACAAATCTCTGGATCAAGTAAAGTCTTGATCAGAGCTTCCCTCTTCTCTTTTGATAAGATGAGAGCATCGTAGATGCTCAGTTTGGCTGGTAGTTTCCTAAGATGGGCTAGCACGTTATAGTCCACTTTGTTACCATGAGTTTCTGTTTCTTCCCGAATGGGTAATTCTTCTGCTGGGGTTGATTCTTCCTGAAGAACAACCTGCTTTCCTTTGTATTTTGGACCCATTCTCGGAGGTAGAGCCCTTCCGCTCCTTAAGTTTACTTCTGTGATTTCTTCTGAATCTGGTACTGAGTTTACTGGTGCTCCTTTTGAATTGGCATGACAGGTTCTTTTGGAGTCGCTTCGGAATCTGAAAGCTCTAACTCTATTGTGATTGGAGCTCCTCGAAATTCACAAATAGATTCATTGCTCGTTGGACTTTCATAGCCTTCTTGGTGAATGTCTTCTTTGTCATCGTGATTGTCGAGGATGTGTATGATTTGAGAATTGTTATTTGTATCAGAATCGAGATCCGGATTAGGTTGGTTGTCGTTAGTTACGTAATTGTTAGAAACAGTCAAAACGTAGCCAACGCCATAACTCTTATCATTATAAGATCCCGCCGGAGCGAGCAAATAATCATACGAGTCAGAGGTTAGAGGAATTTCTCCCCTGAGTCGGAAACAACCATCCTAGGATAAGCAGCCCCTAGTCTAGCCTTAAGAGCCTCGGCCTTTTCTTCTTCTACTATCTCCTTCTTTTCTACGATCTTTTCTTTCTGGGGTGGTTCTTGAATCACAAACGATAGCGCCGGCTTGACAGGTTTCGAACTTTGAATCGAAGCACGCACCAAAGAGATTTGGATGCGATCCAAAATCTTCTTTGAGGACTTTGTCAAGGCGGTACTCCATCCATCATCAGTCGCGTAGGGGTGTATTGGAACAATGGGATCCGTCGAGATAACATTGACGGAACCTCCTTTTCGGGGTTCCTTCATGTATTCTTTCGGAATCGTTATGTTCCCTTTTCGGAGGTTGTCATCGAGCCAACTCTTGAAGTTAATGCAATCCTCTATCTTATGCCCGAGCATCCGATGGTAAGGGCAGTAGTTGGGATGATCCTTCTTGTCAACCTCTTCTGGTTTCTTAGGTTCCGGCAACTGGAAATCTGGAGTCTTTATCAGACTGCGGAACATCTTCGGCATTGCCTCTTTCTTGAATGGGTATTCCCTGTTCAGAAGTTCCTTCAAAGTATGTGATGGACGAGGCAGTTGTTCATAATGTTGAGGTGACTGATAGCTTGGTCGAGGTTGTTGGTAGCTCCGCCGAGGCCGCCGGTATATCCGTCGTGGTGGCCGATGGCTGAGACTGCGGACGTTCGACGATATTTGCATTGGATGCTTCCCTCTATCCATTGCTGCGACAATCCCAAATTTCTTTTCAAAAGCTTTCACCGGTTTCTGTTTATCGGTCTTGTCGGCGAAACTCAACTGCTTTGCTTCTTCTTGCAAGCTTTCGGCCTTGCTTAACAACTTCTCGAAAGTCTTAATCGTAAATCCCTTAAGGAGAAGTGCTATCGGGCCATGGATACTCTTAAGCAGGATGTCAACTGCGTGCTGCTCTTGTAGTTGTGGCTCACACTTCATGCTTAGATTCCTCTATCGAAGTATGTAGTCCACTAAAGTTTCGTTCTGTTTCTGTTTCTCCACCACTAGATCACCGATGGTGATATGGTGTTGAGCTCAGGCAAACCGTTTTACGAAGAGGTTTTCTAATTCTGAAAATGTCTTTACCGAACCGTTCGGTAACTCTGCGTACCAATCGAAGGCGATCCCTGACAGGCTGCTGATGAAGGTGTCACTTCCACCGGCGTTGCAACAACTAGCGCGAAAATGTGGAACATGCTGTCGAGGGTTTTCGGTACCATCAAAAGTCTTGAACAGAGGTGGTACGAAGCCTTTTGGGTATTGTACTGCATCAAATTCTTTGGGGTAAGGTCTACCCGTCCGAATAAATGCTCCACTCTGGGACCGTGCTAAGGCTTCTCGCATCCGTCGTTCCCCTATGTTCTCGATGTCTTTCTCCGGAATCATATTCGGGTAGAATCCTTCTTCGGTAATTCGTCTCCATCGACGGATGTGATTTCCTTTCCTCCATCTGCAATATGTATAATCTCTGGGGTGTCTCTTTCTGAGGCTGAGCCTGACTCTGGAGAGTAGCTAAGACAGCGGCCATCTCTTCCATCCTCTTTGCCATCTAGAAAATTGTGTCATCTCTTTCCTGAATCTGCGCTCTCAATACCTCTGGTTCATCCCTTTCTGCAGCTGCCGGAGCACCTTGCGAAGCTGATGATGCTCGTGTCTCGACCATGTTGATCTCGACATACTCCTCATCCATGAACTCTGATGAGTCGACTTCATCTACGGATTTTTCTTCTCTTTTCTTGCTAACCGTTGAATGTCAGTTCTCAACTTTTCCATGGCCTCTTCTATCGGCCTTTTCCGCGTGGTTTCGCAGTTGTCATGCGATGGTTGTGGGATTTCCTTCTTTAGAGTCTCTTTCATTGCGGTAGCACTCTCCTCAGACTCTAGTTTTCTGATGAGGCTTTCTTTTCGTGACGCCGCTTTAACCTTAACTCGTCCAAAGAAGTAGGTCGCCATACCATCCTTGCTGCAATGAGTGCCTAAGACCTGGATGGTCTCGTTTGTCACATGCCGGAAGGTGGTATCCTTCCTAATCTGTAACCCTGAAACGATAACAGGTGGACTAGCTTTCATCCTCTTATTTGGATTTTCTGTGGCGTTGGCGGGCTCTACTCGTGGCTGTCGGCATATTTTTAGGTTATGTTGTATTTTTGAAAAAGGGGTCGCCTAACAGAAATTATCGGCGAATTTTAGATTTTAAATTTGATTTAAATATATATATATATATAATTTAGAAAGTAGCATTTGATTTTGAAAATAATTTTAAGTTTGAAAATTTTAAGATATGAAATCAAACCGATCTCACATCCCAAATAGTTTATATAAACAAGCACCGCACCACAAACCGTGTATTTATCCCGAAGAATGGACACACCGCTTCGATAATGGGGCTCAATTAAATAAACTAAAAGATTTGTGAAATCCGTTTGGTCCGCGAACCAATCTTATAAGCCGACAAGTTCCCCTGCTTAATATAAAGGAGTTAAGCGGGGTTTATATTACTCCGGGTTCTTAAAGTTCCCTATAAGGCAAGTCCCTATAGTTAATTACATCTTAAATGAAGTGAATCATTTAAGAAAACTCTCGATAATGATCGGTGGTTTTGCTCTCAAGAATTTCAAAGTTTAAGGTTTTCAAAGGATTGGATTTTTTGAAATTTCAAAAGGGATTAGCTCAAATTTGAACATTTATTTTCGGAGTCCAATGGAAGAAAAGTAGAGAAGCCGAGGTCCAAGAAGAATTCGGCAACTTCCCAAACTATCCTATTGTTTGGCTCAAATTTAAGAAAATCCTAATATTATCTGATATTTCAATCTTGCCAATTTTGATTAATTTGGACTTATATTTATATGATAAAATCATACAAATAGCCTCGAAGATATGAGGGTTTATGTCGTACTAAACGACTACCTCGTGAGTCCTAAGACCGGTTAGTGGCTTAATTTACATGACATGATCATGCAAATGCCTAACAAAGAGTTGAGGATTTATGTTGCACTATGCAAACTACCTCGAAGTCCTATGGCTTGGTTATTTAATTCTAAGAAAGTTTTGTCAAGTAGATCCGAGTTTTGCCGATGACGATGGTCGTGTCGCCCGCCGTGCTCCAAGCTCCTTGTTGTTGCAGAGGTTTAGTTTTAGAAATCATAAATCAGGAGGTGAGAGAAGTGTTTTGGTTTAGAAATCTTAAGATCGACGTGTTTTTAATATTTTTTAATTAAAATAAATCTTAAAGTTGGTTAAACAGAACCGATTAAGATCCCACGGTTCCGTCATCCCGGCACCGTTATTTTCATCGAATTCACTTAGTCCAGATGAATTTGCTAAACTCAATCGAATGAGTTCCACACTTTCATTTAGCACTATGGGAAATCCCGTTAGCAACACGCGGGTTACATCATCCGAGGTATGCCCGATCATTCAACGAGACGTTTTAATTTAGTTGTAGTTGTAGTTCCGTTTTGTTGGTGATTAAATTTCGAGTTGTTTAAACATGCCGGGTTCGATCATTTTCATGCATTTACAAGTATAGGGAAGTAAGACATTTAATAAATTGCTAAATGTAAATTGCAATAAACTTAAAAGCGTACTCTAGCGAGCATTCCCGTCATTTTAACATGCACTTGAAACACACGTCGAGCAAATACCTAGGTAAAACTAAGGGATAGTTTTTGGTTATCTACCAAAATCCTAATCCTATCACTAATCAATTCCTACGACGTCTAGGTTTTTGTGTTTTATTAAGGATGATTTTCTTCACCAAAGAACAATGAAGTCTCACTCGTTCTTTTAAAACATCCCATCAAGTTAGAGAAGTGTTCGAACCGAATTCGAACATCTTCCTAAATACTTCCGGATCATTTCGAGTTCGCTTAGTTTCATTGTGGTGATGAATCACTCATCCAAGTTACTTCGCTTAAGTGAATTAGGATGTTTGATCATCCTATGAGTAAGGTGACATTTCATTTAATGCTTCATATAAGAGTTATAATAATGAAAGCATTTAGGGGCAAATTGGTTCATTAAAGATTTCAACCATTCTTAATTGAAGTTTTAAGTTGAAGATTTAAAGTGATTCTTAATTTGGTTATAAAGTTTTAGTTGGTCTTTTTAAATGTTTTAAATTATTTTAAGTCTGAAAAAGTGTTCAAATCGTTTAATTCAATTAAGTTTTATTATTTCAAATGGTCTTGACATTTTAAATTAATTTTAAATATTTGAATTAGGGATTGTTTCGAGTTAACATTAATGTTTCAAATTTATTTTAATTTAAGTTTTAAACGATTTCAGATTAGTTTTGATATTTTAAGTTACCTTTAATTTGATTTTCTTACTTCAAATTGGTTTTAATGTTTTAAGTTTTACTTTAATTATGAAATTTTTAGATTATCTTCCTTTCATTAGTTTCAATTATCATTTTATAGCTCAATTAATTAATAAGAACTTAATGATATTTAATTAAATCATTGATTAGGGATTCAATTTCAAAGTATTAGAATCTTCTTATATCAAAATCCCTTAACCTTAATGATTCATTTCATAATTATCTTCCAAAGTTTAATGATTAGATTAATTAAGGCTTCTTCTTTTAAATGTTTAAAGTGATTAATGGGTTTCTACCCCTTAACTCTTTTAGTTTCAATCATCCAAATGAAAAATCGTGATCAAATATTTTACCCTTTCCTCTGGTTAAGCCTAAACATTAATTAAGATTAAAGCCTTTTAATTATCTTAATGCCCTCTTAAGCTTATTCATCTCATAACTCATCAAATTAAGCTCAAATGAACTTGAAATTTTATGTCACCTTACTCATGAAATAAAAATTGGAAGGATCTCACCCAAATGAAGTATGATGTTGTCCGTTTTGTCCGCCTTGGAGTAGTTTCACAATCCTTCAACGTCTTGACCATGATCGGATGTACCTCGCAAAGGCGCACCGAGAAGTTCGTATGAGAATTAATCCATTCAATTGAAACAAATGAAATATATTATTGGAATTATAATAGTACGAAAAAGAAAGAAAAATAATAATAATAATAAGAAAAGATTTAAAATGGAGAAGATTGTTGAAGCTCCACTTTACCCAGCTCCTATGTATTTACATGTCTCATTCATAAATTCTGCTCTTTTGAATTTGTCACCCAAGTCTTTTTACAACATATCAAAATATAACCAATATAGCTTTTCACCCACAAATACAAGGATGTTCATGCAAGGGTTTAAAGTTTAAGGTGCTAGATAAGTAAACACACGACCATTGAGTAAAACAAATGTAAATCAACTCATAAAACAAACATATAACAAGAACTAAAACGATCAATCCAAAATTATTCCAAAATTAATATCAATCTTGTCACATATAGCATTGCATGGATAGTATGAATTGCAATTTATCCATAGTTCGCCCAATATAAACTATGCATAAGTGAAATGATGCTCCAAAATTATTCTAATGTATCATCCGACTCTCATGTACTAACATCCCAACTTTGTCACTTCCCAAGTTTCTTTTCAATTATTATGAAAATGTCATCAAGATAACCTTCCATGTACATGTGCAACAGTAGGTACATAAACGACCCAATATATTGGGTATACATGTCATTTGATTCCTCACATATTTACATATTTAGCACCCAAACTTCACATAGCATATTAAAAGAACTACTGATATAGCCTTTCATGCGTAAGTTAAGCAGTGCATATAAAGGAGATTAAAATTCGGAGTTAGATATGTAAACACATGATGCTCATCTCAAGTTAAGTGCCACATATGAATCATCAAAAGAGTCTAGGAAATTAGAAATTCTCATAAAGTTGTACTCAATTAACTACCAAATTTCTTGATTCATAGCATATCCACACATCATTTAAACTTTTCTTTTCATATTTTTATCACTTGAGTTTTCAACTGAATCGAAGATTTCATCAATAAAAATTTCTTTGCACATTGTTTGATCTTAGTGAACTCACATATCTAACTCATGAAATTTAGACTTCACATATATGCATGCCACCTTAACCATGCATGAAAAGATTTTTTTTTTTATTTGCAAAATTTAAAAGACTTGGAGTGGTATAAATGCAATAAGAAAAATTTAAGTATATAAAAGCATAAGACTTATGTAGTATAGACGTAAAATTCAGATGCTACACAAACAAATAAGAATTGAGTGATATGTATGTGAATCTTTTATTTCTTTATTATTATCATTTTTTTACGTCACAACAAAAATGCCACTATTTTAACCTGTAAAAAGTAAAATACATTTTATCATGCATGAAAAATGTGTATATATGTAAAAGCATGAAGATTAGATATTAGCACACGAAAACATAGGAGCCATGTGTAAATAAGTAAATATTCCCTGCTTTATTTGTATCTTTGAAAGCAAAAGAGATGATTAAAATGAAATATTATTATGAGAGAATAAATACATACGAAGCAGAAATTCACATGAAGGCTCAAATTATGGAATTGTATGCAAATAATATTGAGAACTATCACATTCTTTACAAGCATTTCGACGAACAAGTAGTAGGCGGTGTGCTCGGATTTTACAGTCGTGGAGGTTGTTATTTGGTAACACCCAAATGCAAGAGAGTTTGACGGATCCCTTGGGAGTGAAGTCGATAAAATAAGAGAAGTCACCGTCGTGAAAGTTGCAATTTGATAAGGCCCAAATGCAAGAAACCGTGTCGGCGTCCCGTCCGCGCTCCGACGTACCTCGCAAGGGACACAAAGAAAGTAGCAGAAACATGTGTTAGATTCAGATTCATGACTTATGAAGAATTTATGATTAAAAGAAAGAAAGAAAGACATTACCTACATAATACTTAGTTCTTATGGGCTCACATTCCTTACTTCTAAATTTTTAGTTTCGAGTTTATGACATTCAAATCTTTTCATCTCATAATAAAAAATGTCATCATCTTTTAACTTTTCAAAAGCAAAATACACTCTTTTCATTTACAGGGGAAGTGGCATGAATGAAAGAATTGAAGTTTAAGTATTAAATGTGTAAATATATAAGAATTGGGTGCTATGTATGTAAATGTTTCTGTTAAAATTATTGGGATATTAAAAGCAACTATTCATAAATCCTGATTACCTCAACGTTAAGACATTATAGCCTCAACCTTATGAGAAAGGCATTCCTGAAGATTCCAGAACACATGAATTGCAAATAAATATCAACCAATCTATTTTTTTTTTACCTGGCCTTTTGAGATCACCTCACATGAATCATTTAAAGCAATGTAAGACTAATTCCAACAACCATAAAAAGTTTGTGATACAAATCATCAAGTCCGTGATTAAGAAATGTCTTCTGGATTCCCAAAGAGAAAACCAATATATATAAAAAAGAAATCTCATAGCAAAAGAAATGAAGGAATAACACTCCTGCCATCAAATATCTGGTTATCCACTTTGAGGAAGCTCACATCACATTTTTTTCCTCTAACAAAGACATTACAAAAGCTAAGACAGTGTGCCTGTATTTAAAATGAAGACATTTTAATCTCATATTCATCATGAATGAGCACAATTCCTAAGCTTTTCTTACCATAAAACAGAGTTCCTATTTCAGAGAAATAATTCAAGTAAAAGTTGTAGCTTAACATTTTAGCATCAGAAAACTATGACATGCCATCGACAAACCGAATTAATGCAGACAGAAAGGAAGCCTTGCCATTACTGTGATTAAAGTTTAGATAGATGCCAAGAATTAATAATAAATTGCAACCAAAGATAGAACAGCGATTACGAAGGCAAATTAACAATATAATCCTGCAATATCCGCAAAAACAGAAACCAAATAGTAAAATCCCCATCAAAAAAGCCCATTTCTCCCCACTCCAACAAATGGTTTGCAAAACCTTCTCAACCAAGCAAGCTTTGAATAAAAGGATTGAGTACAAAGGATGCGCACCATGAGGTACTTCTCGCAAGATGGAGAAGAAAGACAGCTCGCCGGGGAGAGCCGGCGAGCGGGCCGTCGACGAGGAGGAAGGGCGACGGGTTGGCTTCGTTCGCCAGTTCAGACGCGAGGGAGAAGATCTGGAGCTAGGGTTCAAGAATGGCGGCCGTGGGATTTTCTTGCGTCGCGATCCATTAGGGAGAGAGGGAGGAGCGATACTTTCGGCGCTGGGAGGAGATGGGTTTTCGGCTGAATGAATCTTAGGGTTTTTAGGAATGGGGGAGTGCGTGACTTTAAATAGGAGATTTTTCCTTTTTTTTTAATTTTAAATAGCATGCATCGATTTCCGTGCAATTTGCTCGTGCACGGAACACTAGCAAAATGGGTGCCCTTTCTAGCTAAAATCTACGTTCCGGACGTAACGGCACTGTCCGTTTCGTCATCCGAGGTCGTTCGGACAACCTCGTCGACGGTCACGTCAAAAACGGGTGAAATGGGGATTTTGATAAAATTGGGTCAAATTGACAAAATTGGCCTATAGTGTAGTTGAACAAAATGAAATTGGGAATATTTGGGATTTTCTGGAATTTTTTGGGAATTTTTGGAATTTTTAGATTTTTGGGTTAAAAATGGTATTTTGGGTATTTGGAGGTTATTTGGAGGGTATTGGGGTATTTTGGTGGGTTTAGGGTTCAGAATGTGTGTGAGAGTGTGATGTGTGCAGGTCGACCCTCACTCGGACCGGGCCACCCGGGGTAGTCCTAAAGCCAAAGAGTCCCATAGGGAACTCATCCTTTAAACCTTCACATTTCGATTTCAACCCTCTAGGTGATTAGGGGTCTACAATCAAGCTTGTGGGGTTTGCAGGGAGTCAAGAGGTGTTTGGACTTCTAAAGGGTGGGTTCCACTTCTAGTCCTCTAAGATAGTCAAAGGAAAATCCTAAGGCTAGATCCTAAGTACTAAAGAGAGAAGAGAAGACCTCATCAAAAATGAGGTCAACAGTGGCCCAAGGCGGGCTTTGGCTGGCACCCACCCTATTCTCCTTAGAATCTCTGAGACAGGACATCTTTCTTTTCTTACTAACTTCTCTATCACAGCCTGCAGTCGAGCAAATGGTGTAATCCTAGCCCTTTTCTTTCAGCTGTTGCTATAGTATGCGGGTTGAGGTAATGTAGAAGCAATCTTGTGGACATTTTCCTCGTCAGCTGCGACGGAGAGGGGATGGAATCTACTCCCTTCCAAAAGCGGTGTATATTCAGGTAGTGGTATGTACTCAGGCAATGGTGTGTACTCAGGGATCTCTTCTAAGAAAGCAACTTCAGCAGCTCTGGCTTTCCTTGCAATCTTTCTACTCCTGTTTCTCCTTTGAGTCCGTGTTAGTGGTGGAACTCTCGAGCTGGACCCAATTTCAAAATAGAAGGTCTCGCATGGAGGTCTTTACCCTCCACAAGAATGAGCTCATCACAAATTTGGACTTCTTTCCGCTTTTAGCTTGGCGAAGCCGGGGTAGGTGTAGTGACGACTAGCACCGAGCGGGGGTAGAAACAAAAGTCCTCCTACGAGCGACAACATTCCTCTTAGCTGGGACCTTTTGAAGAGGAGGGAACTCTTAAGTTGATTTGAGGTTGAACTCAATCAGAGGCCTCTCAATTTCAGGCACTTTGTCTGTAAGTGCGAAGAGAGTGACGTTGGGAATCTTAATATCCGTATTCTCGATTCCTTGCCCGAAACGGATGATTCCATTATTCGGCAGTTCATCCTTGTAGACAGCTAAGTCAAGTCCATTGACGAAAGAGAAGATCAGCTTTGGGGCATCCATTTCTGTAGTGCAGATTCCAAGTATTAGTCACGCATTATGCTTCATTTTGTCGCAAAACTTAGGACGAAAAAGAAAGAGTCCGAACACATTCTTGTTTATGTATTTATGATTTTAAAAAGGATTTATTTATTAAAAGAGTAGTTTATTAGAGGATTTGTTTATTAGGAACGTAATGTTTAAAGGTATAGAAAAGGTAAAGGGTCTGATTCAGAATTGGAAAGGAAGAGAAAGTCTTATACAAGACTCCTCGACTTGAAGGACCGCTCCTAAACTAACACCTATTGGGGGTCCACCCCACCTAAGAAAATGAGGTAAAAGGATCTCGGAACCTGTCTGTTTAGGGGTGTCTAAACAGTGGCTCCTAAATCTGAGAGAGTTGGCTATTCCCGTTCAAGGTAGAAGTGAACGTGGTATGCCAACGGAAAGAAAGGTAGTTCGATCCACTAAGGACATGGATACACTACCGATTTATGAAAACAAAACCATCTCGGTAAAAATGAGAGAGGAACGGATCCTCACGGGAGTCGCCAGAAACGTGTCGGCGTATTTTTAGGTTTTAAAATTTAAATATATATATAATTTAGAAAGTACTATTTGATTTTGAAAATAATTTTTAATTTTGGAAATTTTAAGATATGAGATCAAACCGATCTCACATCCCAAATAGTTTATATAAATGAGCGCCACATCACAAGCTATGTATCTATCCCGAAGAATAGACACACTACTTGATGATGGGGCTCAATTAAATAAACTATAAGGTTTGTGACATCCGTTTGGTCTGCGAACCAATTTTATTTGCCGACAAATTTCCCCTGATTAAAATGAAAGTATTAAACAGGGTTTATATTACCTGGGTTCTTAAAGTTCCCTAAAAGGGAAAGCCCCTATAGTTAATTACATCTTAAATGACGGGAATCATTTAAGAAAACTCTCGATAATGACCAGTGGTTTTGTTCTCAAGAATTTCAAAGTTTAAGTTTTCAAGGAATTGAATTTTAGAGTTTCAAAAGGGAATGTATCAAATTTGGAACATTTTATTTTAGGAGTCCGTAGGAAGAGGAGTAGGAGAAGCTGAGGATCCAAGTAGAATCTTGGCAACTTCCCAAACTATCCTACTGTTTGGTTTCAATTTAGGAAAATTATTTAAGGTTGCAATCCTGCCAATTTTAATTAATTAGGACTTATATTAGTATGACATGATCATACAAACAGCCTCGAAGATGTGAGGGTTTATGTCATACCAAACGACTACCTCGGAGTCCTAAGACCGGTTAGGGCTTAATTTACATGACATGATCATGCAAATGCCTAACAAAGAGTTGAGGATTTATGTTGCACTAAGCAAACTACCTCGAAATCCTATGGCTTGGTTATTTAATTCTAAGAATGGTTTTACCTGAAGTGGACTCGTGTTTTACTGATGACGATAGCCGTCGTCGCCCACTATGCTCCGTGCTCCTTGTTGTCGCAGAGTTTAGTTCTAGAAGTCATAAATCGTGAGATGAGAGAAGTGTTTTGGCTTAGAGAAAATCTTAAAATCTAAGTTTTTTTAAGTGTTTTAATTAAAACAAATCTTAAAGTTAATCGAACGAACCGATTAAGATCCCACGGTTCCGTCATCCCGAGCACCGTTATTTTCATCGAATTCACTTAGTCCGGATGAATTTGCTAAACTCAACTGAATGAGTTCCACACTTTCATTTAGACCGTGGGAAATCCCGTTAGCAACACGTGGGTTACATCATCCGACGTATTCCCGATCATTCAATGAGACGTTTTAATTTAGTTGTGATTGTAGTTTTGTTGTTCTGTTTGTGATTAAATTTTGAGTTATTTTATATTTTGGAATGTTGTGGCGGTGAATTTTGTCTGGCAATGTCTTTTAATTTTGTTTTGGTTTCAGTTCAGGGACTATCCAAAAGGTTTTGGTTTTCATGCAACAGTTGTTTATCATGCAGGAAAAGTAAAGTACAGTGATGTAAATAAATTGCAATAAAGTAAATTGCAATAAAATAAAAGCGTACCTGGAGGGCCTTCCCTTCATCCTGAGCTGCACTTGAAACACATGTTAGAGCGTTTAAGTATTTCAACAGATACCTAGGTAAAGCTAATGGGAAGGTTTTGGTTGTCTACCAAAGTCTTAATCCTATAGCTAGTCATCTCCTATGACGTCTAGTGTTCTTGTGTTTTGGTTTAAGGATGATTTTCTTCATCAAAGAACAATCAAATTCAATTGTACTTCTAAAACACCCCATCGTATCGAGGAAGTGTTTAAGACGAATCTTAAACATCTTTTCACTACTTCTGGGAATATTTGAGTTCAAACAAATTTTATTGTACTAATGAATTGATCATCAAAGGGTTTCAATTTTGTTTTGTTTCTTACTCGTGGAATTTAGGACATTTGAATATCCTATAAGTGAAGTAACACTTCACTTGATACTCCATTTAGGAGTTATGATAATAAAAGCTTTTAAGGGCAAATTGGTATTTTAATGATTTATTATCTTAATTTAAGTTTAGATTGATTAATGGATTTAAGTTTGGAATAGTTTTCAAGTTGTTTTAGATTTACTTTAAATTCTTTTTGTTTTAAGTGATGTTATATTTAATTCAATTTGATTTAATTTTCTTTAATTTTAGTTTAATTTAATTTGATTCTTTTAACTTAATTTAACTTTATTTTAATTTAATTTAACTTAATTTTGTATTTAATTTAATTTAATTTTAATTTAATTTAATTCAATTTAGTTTAATCTTAATTTAATTTAATCTTAATTTAATTTGATTTTATTTTTAATTTAATTTAATTTAATTTAATTTAATTCAATTCAAGTTTAATTTAATTTGAATTTAGTTTGATTTAATTGTAATTTAATTTAATCTTTAATGTGATTTAATTTTTATTTTTAATGTTTTAAAGATGATTTAATTTAATTGTTAAAGTATTAGTTTAATTGAAATTTTGATTTAATTTAGTTTAAATGTTTTAATTTTAATTTAATTTAATGATTAAGCCTTTTAGTATTTTAAATCTCGAAGCTTGGATTATCATTTTAATTGGGAATTAAATATTATTAAAGTAATTAATTTAGGGATGTTTAAATTAAAGAATAAACCTCTTCATAATAATATCCCTATTTTAATAATTTTCAATTTTCAATTAATCTTCCAAATTTAATTAATTGATTAATTAAGGTTTACTTTAATTATTATTAAATGATTGGTGGGTTTCTACCCTTTAATTACTTAAGTTTCAATCTTCCAAAATTAGATTAAGATCAAATATTTTACCCATCCCTTTTTATTAAACCTAAAATTTTAATTAAGGGTTAAAATTTTAATTACCATTTTGCCCTTCAAGCTTAATTATTCCATAACTCACTAAAATGAGTTCAAATGAATTTGAAATTTTTTGTAACTTCACTTACATGTCAATTAAGACATTAGAGGACAAAATGTGATTTTTCTGCATTTAATTTATTTATGTAATTATTTTTAATGAAAAATAGGGTTTTCAAGGAAAATTCAATAATATGATCAAGGGAATTTTTCTATCCTTAAGAAAATTATGGGACATTTCTAATGACCAAAGGACAACTTGGACTAATTTTGGTGATTTTTTGAATTATTTTTTATTTATTAGAGTTATTTTGAGTTTTGGGGAATTAATTAATTTAAAAATAGAATAAAAGGTGAAAAATGGATTCTATATTTTTCAAAAATCTCTCTGACCTCAAGGAAGTCGTAGAACCAAATTTTATATTTTTCCGATTTTTGTTTGATTTATTAGAATTATTTTAGTGAAAAGGTTAGAAAATACATTTTTTTATTAAAAATTACATTAAGCCTTTAAAAATTCAATATTTTACCCTAGAGACTTAGGAAAAATATTTGGTTTTTTCCTAAGTGATTAAGAGTTAAAATATGACATTTTGGTGATTTTTAATATTTTTATGATTTTTATTATTTTTAAATTATTAAAATATTAAAATAAGCTTAAAAATCAACTTTTTTAGAAAATTGCAATTTTAATTTTCTTAAATTCCTCTGACATCAGAGAAGCTCCAAAACCATTTTTGTGAATTTTTGAAAAGTATTTTTGGAGTTATGAGTTTTTAAAGTTTAATATTGGTTATGTGGCTTAATTAATCCATTTAGTGGGGTTAAACATTTCCAATTGATTTCAAATTTTTATTCGATGTTCCTTTGATCATAAAGATCAGTGGAGAATTATTTTCAAGTTAATTTAATGTGTAGTTAACCCTAATTAATTAAAATTCAATTTTGGAGGTTTAGGCCAATTAGGATTATCCCAAGTGAATTAACTCAAAACCTATTTTTCCTAGGTTCCTCTGGTCCTAAGGAACATCACCAAATTTTCCTAGAATTTATTTCACAACATGCTAATTATTGGAATTAAAATACCAAAAACAAGTGACATGAACTTGAAAAATAAATAACTTTTCACGGAGATGGCCTCTCGACTTTGGAAAATTCGGGGAATGTTCCCAAGTTCGAGGCTTCAAAAGCCCTATGGTCTCATGTCATGGTGAATTGCTCTAT
>JAKZJZ010001581.1:17500-26463 GCA_022702705.1 Papilionanthe hookeriana x Papilionanthe teres | reverse complement strand
GGATTAACTTTATTTTGGTTTGCTACTCCTCTTATCACTCGTTCTCCTCTAGCTGCAGAGTTGAAGCTTTAATTTTTGCTATTATGATTGCAAAGAAGAAGCGGTGGCATAACATTGTTATAGAAATGGATTCTTTATATCTTTGGCAAATTTGTAATTTTAACCTTAGTTTGTCATTGGAGTGTTTTATTGCGAGTCGATAAAATCGGATATCTCATTTACGGAATGAATATTGTTTGGAGCCGTACTTTGCGTGAAGGAAATAAAGTTCTTGATTGGATTTCTAAGCTTGGAGCTAATCTTTTGAAGCTGTTGTGTCTAGTATTATTCCTGATTTCTTAGTCCCTATTATATATTTAGATAATTATGCTTGATTGCTGTGTTTTTTAGTGTTTGTGTTGGGCGTGTTGAGTTGTATTTTTATTTTTTGGAAATAGGACCCTCCTTTTTTCTCTTTTTTGGGATTGTAGGGTGCGTGAGTTAGGGACCTATTTCCCCGTTTTGTACTTTTTATTTTAGTATTAACGCGTAGGGAGCATGAGTCTCCTTTACCTTATATATATATATATATATATATATTATATATATATATATATATATATATATATATATATATATATACATATATACGTATATATAAATTTATATAATATTATTTTTTTATTTTAAATATTTAAAGTATAGTATATTATTTGTAAATATAATTTATTTATAAAAATATTTAATAATTAAATAAATTATACATACATATATATATATATATATTATTTTTTATTTTAAATATTTTAAGTATGGTATATTATTTATAATATAATTTAATTATAAAAATATTTAATAATTAATTAAATTATAAATAAATATATATAAATATATATATATATATATATATATATATATAAATTTGTATAATATTATTTTTTTATTTTAAATATTTTAAAAATAGTATATTATTTTTAAATATACTTTAATTATAAAAATATTTAATAGTAAAAAAACTATAAATAAATAAATATAAATATGTATATATTTATAAATATATATATTTATATATATGTATATATATATATATGTATAAATTTATATAATATTATTTTTTTATTTTAAATATTTTAAGTATAGTATATTATTTATAAATATAATTTAATTATAAAAATATTTAATAGTTAAATAAATTATAAATAAAAAAATATACATAGGTATATATAAAGATATATATATTTATAATTTTATTTAATATTATTTTTTAATTTTAAATATTTTAATTATAGTATAATATCTATAAATTTAATTTAATTAAAAAAATATTTAATAATTAAATAAATTATAAATAGAAATATATGAATCGGTATATATAAATATTTATAAATATATATAGATTTATATAATATTATTTTTTTATTTTAAATATTTTAAGTATAGTATATTACTTATAAATATAATTTAATTATAAAAATATTTAATTATAAAATAAATTATAAAAAAATATATATATATATAGGTATATATAAATATTTATATATATATATATATATAAATTTATTTAATATTATTATTTAGTTTAAATATTTTATGTATAGTATATTATTTATAAATATAATTTAATTATAAAAATATTTAATAGTTAAATAAATTTTAAATAAATGAATATAAATGTGTATATATAAATATAAATATTTATATATATATATATATATTTATATTATATAATTTCTTATTTTAAATATTTTAGGTATAATATATTATTTAAAAATATTATTTAATTATAAAACTATTTAATAGTTAAATAAATTATAAATATATATATATATATATATATATATATATATATATATATACAAATTTATTTAATATTATTTTTTTTGTTTTAAATTTTTTAAGTATAGTATATTATTTATAAATATAATTTAATCATAAAAATATTTAATAATAAAATAAATTGTAAATAAAAATATATATAGGTATATATTAATATAAATTTATTTATATATATATAGGTATTAGATAAATTTATATATATATATATACATATATATATATATATATATATATATATATATATATATATATATATATATACATAAATTTACACAAATTAACATATATAGAAAATATTATTTTTTTAATTTAAATATTTTAAGTAAAGTATATTATTTATAAATATAATTTAATTATAAAAATATTTTATAATTAAAAAAATTATAAATAAATAAATATATATAGAGGTACATAAATATATATTTTTATATATAAAAAAATTTATTTAGGATTCTTTTTTATTTTAAATATTTTAAGTATAATATATTACTAATAAATATAATTTAATTATAAAATTATTTAATAGTTAAAAAAATGATAAATAAATAAACAAATATATATATATTTATAAATATAAATATATATATATATATATATATATATATATATATATATATATAATATTATTTTTTATAAAATATATATATAGGTATATATAAATATATGTATATATATATATATTTTTTAATATTATTTTTTTAAATATTTTAAGTATATTATATTATTTAAAAATTTAATTTAATCATAAAAATATTTAATAGTTAAATAAATTATATATAAATAAATTTATATCTGTATATATAAATATATATATGTTTATAAATATATATATATATATATATATATATATATAATATTATTTTTTAATTTTAAATATTTTAAGTATAGTATATTATTTATAAATATAATTTAATTATAAAAATATTTAATAATTAAGAAAATTATAAATATATATATATATATATATATGGAGGTACATAAATATATATTTATATATAAAAAAAAATTTATTTAATATTATTTTTTATTTTAAATATTTTAAGTATAGTGTATTATTTATAAATATAATTTAACTATAAAATTATTTTATAGTTAAAAAAATCATAAGTAAGTAAATAAATAAATATATATATATATATATATATATATATATATATATATATATATATATATATATATATATTTATATTTATATAAATTTATTTAATATTTTTTTTAGTTTTAAATATTTTAAGTATAGTATATTATTTATAAATATAATTTAATTATAAAAATATTTAATTGTGAAATAAATTATAAATATATATATATATATTTATTTATTTATATAATTATTTTTTTATTTTAAATGTTTTAAGTATAGTTTATTATTTATAAATATAATTTAATTATAAAAATATTTAATAGTTTAGTAAATTATAAATAAAAATATATTTATGTATATATAAATATATATATATATATATATATATATATATATATATATATATATATTATTTATTTAATATTAATTTTTTTATTTTAAATATTTTAAGTATAGGATATTATTTATAAATATTATTTAATTATAAAAATTTTTAATAGTTAAATAAATTATATATAATTAAATATTTATGTGTATATATAAATATATATATATGTATATTTATATATATTTAATTTTATATAATATTATATTTTATTTTAAAATTTTTAAGTATAGTATATTATTTATAAATATAATTTAATTATAAAAATATTTAATAGTCGATTTTTAACTTAATGACCGATTAATGACCAAATAAATCGATCTCGACCAAAAAGTTAATTTTTGTCAAAATAATCGATCCTTCTCCCGATAATGAACACATTGACCTAACAGGACGACTTTTGACCAAAAGTACTATTTTGGTCAAAATAGTCGATTTTTGACCTAATAACCGCCCATTAACCCAATAGGTCGACTTTTGACCAAAAAGTCGACTTTGGTCGAAATGGTCGATTTTGACCCGATTACTACCGTTGACCCGATTTATCGAATTTTGACCAAAAAGTTTTCTTCGATCAGAAATGGTCGAATCTTGACAAATTACCGACTCATGGACCAAATAGGCTAACTTTTGACCAAAAAGTCGACTTTGAGTCAAGATGGTCGATTCGACCAATCTTGCTAGATTGACCGATGGGTAAACTTTTGACAAAAAATTTATTTTTGGTCGAAATAATCGATTTTTGACTAATGAGTAATTTTAGACCCGATAAGTCGATATTTACCAAAAATCAACTATGGTCAAAATGATCAATCTTTGACCCATGAACAACCCATTGACCGATAGGTAAACTTTCGACCGAAAAATCGACTTTGGTCAAAATGATCAATTTTTGACCGACGGCCGACACATTGACCCGATAGGTCGATGTTTGACCAAAAATCAATTTTGGACAAAATAGTCGATTTTTGACCTAATAACTAATTATTAACCTGATGAAGTCGATCTCCGACCGAAAAGTCGACTTTGGTCGAAATGGTATATCCTTGACCCGATGACAACCCATTGACCCGATGCGTCGACTTTTGACAAAAGTCGTCTTTGGCGAATTGAGGCGATTCACGATCCGATGACGCCCATTGACCCGATGGGTTAACTTTTGACAAAAAATTCGATTTTGGTCGAAATAATCGATTTTGACGAAATGACCGCTAATTGACCGAAGTAAGCCGATCTCGACCAAAAAGTCGACTTTAATCGAAATGTTCGATCTTTGACCCGATAATGAACCCATTGACCCGATAGGTGAACTTTTGACAAAAAGTCGACTTTTGTTAAAATAGTCGATTTTTGACCAAATGACCGATAATTGACCCGATGAAGTCGATCTCGACCGAAAAGTAAACTTTGATCAAAATGTTCGATCTTTGACCCGATGATGAACCAATTGATCTAATAAGTGAACTTTTTTAAAAAATATTTAATAGTCGATCTTTGACCGATGACATGACCCATTGACTCTAATAGGTTAACTTTTGACGAAAAATCAACTTTGGTCGAAAATGGTTATACCTTGACCGATAACTGACCCGTTGACCCAATATGTCGACTTTTGACCAAAAGTCGATTTTGGTCATAATAGTCAAATTTTGACATAATGACCCCCATTAACCAAATAGAGTCGACTTTGGTCAAAATGGTCGATTTTTACCCGATGACTGACCCGCTGGCAAATTGAGTCGAATTTTGACCAAAAAGTCGACTTTTTGGTCGAAATGAGACAATTTTTGACCTAATGACCGATTATTGACCCGATAAGTAAATCTTTGACCAAAAAGTCAACTTTAGTCATAATTGTCGATCCTTGACCCAATAACGTAAGCAATGACCCGATAGATTGACCTTTGACTAAAAGTCATATTTGGTCGAAATAGTAAATTTTGACATAATTACCGATTATTGACCCATTAGGTCGACTTTTGAACAAAAAGCCGATTTTCGACCTAATGACCACCTCATTGACCCAAAAGGTCAAATTTTGACCAAAATCGAATTTGGTCAAAATGATCAATTTCGACCAGATGACACAAATGTTAACTTTGGTGAAAATGTTGATCCTTCAATCGATGACCGACGATTGAGCGCAATTTGTTACCTTTTTTACTAAAAAAGTCGACTTTAGCCAAAATGGTTAATCCATGACCCGATGACCCACTATTGACCCGATGAGTCGACTTTTGACCAAAAGTCGATTTTGCTCAAAATTGTCGATTTTTGACTTACTTGACGCCTCGTTGACCTAAATAGGTCAAATTTTGACAAAAGACAACTTTGGTCAAAATAGATCAATCCTTAACCCAATGACCGACTCATTGACCTAATAAGTCGACTTTTGATTAAGCGATCGATTTTTGACTTAATGGCCGATTTTTGACCCGATCGCTAATCTTTGACCAAAAAGTCGACTTTGGTCAAGATGGTTAATCTTTGACCTAGTGCTCGACCCATTGACCCGATTGGTCATCTTTTGACCAAAAAGTCAACTTTGGTCGAAATGGTCGATCCTTGACCGATGACCGACCCATTGGCACTAATAGGTCGACATTTGACCGAAAAGTCGATTTTGGTCGAAATAGAGCGATTTTTAAATTAATGACCCGATAAGTCGATCTGCGACAAAAAAGTTAACTTTGGTCAAAATGGTCGATCCTTGATCCGATGACAAACTCATTGACCCGATAGGTCGACTTTTGGTCGAAAAGCGATTTTGAGTCAAAATAATCGATTTTTTAATTAATGACCGATTATTGAGCCGATAAGTTAATCTCTAACCAAAAGTGAACTTTGGTCGAAATGGTCGATCCTTAACCCGATGATAAACTCATTAACTTGATATTTTTATTTATAATTTATTTAATTATTAAATATTTTAATAATTAAATTATATTTATAAATAATATACTATACTTAAAACATTTAAAATAAAAAAATACTTATATATATATATATATATATATATATATATATATATATATATATATATATATATATATATATATATATATATATATTTATTTATTTATTTATTTATTTATACATACATATATTTATATTTTATTTATAATTTATTTAGCTATTAAATATTTTTATATTTAAATTATATTTATAAATAATATACTTATACTTAAAATATTTAAAATAAAAAAATAATATTATATAAAGTTATATATATATACATACCATTTTGACCAAAGTTGACTTTTTGGTCGAAAGTTGACTTTATTGGGTTAATGGGTGGTCGTTAGGTTAAAAATTTCTTATTTTGACCAAAATTGACTTTTTGGTCGAAAAGTTGTCTGTTAGGTCAATGTGTTTGTCATTGGGTGAAGGATTGATTATTTTGACAAAAATTAACTTTTTGGTCGAGAGATTGACTTATTTGGTCATTAATTGGTCATTAGGTCGAAAATTGACTATTTTGACGAAGATTGAATTTTTGAGTCGAAAGTTAACCCATTAGATCGACGGGGAGGTCATTGGGTCGAGAATTGACCATTTTGACCAAAGTTGACTTTTGGTCGAAAGTTGACATATTTGGCTTTATTTGTTGGTAATTGGATCAAGAAGTTGACCATTTTTACCAAGATGACTTTTTTGGTCGAAAGATGACCTATTGGAGTCAATGGGTGTGTCATTGGGTCGAAAATTATCCATTTTGACCAAAGTTGACTTTTTTGTCAAATGTTGACTATTAGTTGATGGGTGAGTCATTTGGTCGAAAATTGTTATTTTGACCAAAATTGGTTTTTTGGTCGAAAGTTTACTATTAGTCTATGGGTTTGTCATTGGATCGAAGATTGACCATTTTGACTAAAGTTAACTATTTGGTCGAGATTAACTTATTAGATCGATAATTAGTCATTAATTCAAAAAATTTTTATTTTGGCCGAAATTGACTTTTTGGTCGAATGTTGACTTATTAGGCCGATGGGTTGGTCATTGGATCGATGATTGATTATTTTGAACAAAGTTAACTTTTTGGTCGAAAGATGTCCTATTGGGTCGATGGGTTAGGCATTAGGTCGAAGATTAGCCATCTTGACCAAAGTTGACTTTTTGGATAGAGATTGGTTCACTTGTGTCGAAAATTGGTCATTAGGTCGAAAATTGACTATTTTAATCAAAATTGACTTTTTGGTCGAAGTTGACATATTGGGTCGATGGGTAGGTCATTGGATTAAGGATTGACAATTTTGACGAAAGTTGTCTTTTGTTCGAAATTTGACTATTTAGGTCGTTTGAGGAGGTCGATAGATCGAAAATTGACAATTTTGAGCAAAATTGACTTTTTGGTCGAAAGTTGACCTATTGGATCGATAAGTTGGTCATTGGGTCGAGGATTAACAATTTTGGCCAAAGTTGACTTTTTAGTCGAAAGTTAACAAATTGGATCGATGGGTTGGTCATTGGATGAAAGATTGACCATTTTCACAGAAGTTAACATTTAGGTCATTGTGTCGAAATTGTCGATTTGACTTAATTTGACTTTTTGGTCGAAAGTTGCCCTTTTGTGTCAATTAGGTGGTCATTAAGTAAAAAATTGCCGATTTTGACCAAAATTGACTTTTTTATTCAAAAGTTGACCTATTAGGTAAATAATTGCCGATTATGTAAAAAATTTACTATTTTGACTAAAATTAACTTTTTGGACAAAAGTCGATCTATTCGGTCGAGTGGGTTGGTTATTGGGTCGAGGATTTACCATTTTGACGAAGTTATCTTTTTGTTCGAAGGTCGACATGTTGGGTCGATGGGTTTGTCATTGGGTCGAGGATTGATAATTATGACCGAAGTTGACTTTTTGGTCGAGAGATTTACTTATTGGGTCGATAATTGGTCATTTGGTCGAAGATTATACATTTTGACCTAAAAAGTTGAATTTTCGGTCGAAATTTGACCAATTTAGTCGATAGGTTGACCATTTTGATGAAAGTTGACTTTTTGGTCGAAAGTTGACCTATTTGGTCGATGGGTGGTCATTAGGTCGAAAATTGACTATTTTGACCAAAATTGACTTTTTGGTCGAAATTTGACTTATTAGGCGATGGGTTTGTCATTGGGTCGATCATTGGTCATTTTGTCTACAAGTTGAATTTTTGTCGAAGATTGACTTATTGGGTCGAAGTGGTCATTAATTCGAACGATTGTGTATCTTGGTCATTAGGTCGAAAATTAATTATTTTGACCAGGAACTAAATTTTTAAACGAAAGTTGAGCCATTAGGTCGACGGAGAGGTCATTATGTCGAAGTTGACCATTTTGGTCGAAAGTTGACTATTTTGGTCAAAAGTTTACTTATCATTTGACCAAATTTGACTTTTTGGTCAAAAGTTGACTTATTGGATCAATTGATGGTCATTCAGTCAAAAATGGACTATTTTGACCAAAATTGACTATTTGGTCAAAAATTGACCTATTGTGTCAATGAGTTTGTTATTGGGTTAAGGATTGAATATTTTGACCAAAGTTGACTTTTTGGTCAGAGATAAACTTATTGAGTGAATAATTGGTCATGAGATCGAAATTAAGCTATTTTGACAAAATTTACTTTTTGGTGTAACGCTTATTGGGTCGATGGGTTGGTCTTTGGGTAAATGGGGTGGTCATTGGGTCAGAAAT
>JAKZJZ010001581.1:0-5000 GCA_022702705.1 Papilionanthe hookeriana x Papilionanthe teres | reverse complement strand
TTTTAGATTGACTCGATGGGTAAACCTTTGACGAAAAAAATTTAATTTTGGTCAAAATAATCGATTTTTGACCTAATGAGAAATTTTAGACCCAATAAGTCGATATTTGACCAAAAATCCTACTTATGGTCAAAATGATCAATCTTTGACCAACGAGCAACCCATTGATCCGATAGGTAAACTTTTGACCAAAAATCGACTTTGGTCAAAATGATCAATTTTACGACTAACGACCAACACATTGACCCGATAGAGTCGATGTTTGACCAAAATACAATTTTGGACAAAATAGATCAATTTTTGTCATAATGACCGATTATTAACCCATTAAGCCGATCTCCGACCGAAAAAGTCGACTTTGGTCAAAATAGTGTCATCATTGACCATAATGACCAACCCATTGACCGATAGAGTCGACTTTTGACAAAAAGTCATCTTTGGTCAAAATGGACGATTCACGATCGATGACCAGCCCATTGACCCGATGGGTTAACTTTTGACAAAAAATTGATTTTGGTCAAAATAGTCGATTTTGACCAAATGACCGATAATTGATCCGATGAGCCGATCTCGACAAAAAAGTCGACTTTGATCAAAATGGTCGATCTTTGACCCGATGACGAACTCAACTGACACGATAGGTGAACTTTTGACCAAAAAATCGACTTTAGTTAAAATGGTCGATTTTCGACCTAATAATGAACCCATTGACCCGATATGTTAACTTTTGAACAAAAAGTCAACTTTGGTCAAAATGGTTATACCTTGACTCGATAACTTGACCCATTGAAAAATATGTCAACTTTTGACCAAAAAGTTAATTTTCGTCAAAATAGTCAAATTTTGACCTAATGACCCCCGCATTAACCCAATAGGTCAACTTTTGACCAAAAAGTAACTTTGGTCAAAATAGTCAATTTTTTACCGATAATGAACCCGCTGGCGAATTAGTCGAATTTTGACCCGAAAAGTCAACTTTTTGATCGAAATAGACAATTTTTGACCTAATGACCAATTATTAACCCGATAAGTAAATGTTTAACCAAAAAGTCAACTTTAGTCATAATTGTCGATCATTGACCCAATAACCGACCCACGACCGATAGATCGACTTTTGACTAAAAAGTTTATTTTGAATCGAAATAGTAAATTTTGACATAATTACCGATTATTGACCTATTAGGTCGACTTTTGAACAAAAAAGTCAATTTTTGACCTAATGACCACCTCATTGACCCAAAAGGTCAACTTTTGACCAAAAGTCAAATTTGGTCAAAATGGTCAATTCGACACAATGACCTAAATGTCGACTTTGGTGAAAATGTTCGATCCTCCATCTAATGACCAACAATTGACTAATTTGTTGACTTTTTACTAAAAAGTCAACTTTGGCCAAAATGGTTAATCCTTGACCGATGACCAACCTATTGACCCGATAGATTGACTTTTGACAAAAAAGTCGATTTTGCTCGAAAATTGTCGATTTTTGACCTCTTGACATGCCTCATTGACCTAAATAGGTCAAATTTTGACCAAAACAACTTTGGTCAAAATAGTCGATCCTTAACCCAATGACTAACTCATTGACCCAATAGATCAACTTTTGATTAAACGATCAATTTTGATTAAAATAGTCGATTTTGACTTAATGACTAATTTTCGACCTGATCAACCAATCTTTGAACAAAAAGTCAACTTTGGTCAAGATGGTTAATCTTTGACCTAATGCTCAACCCATTGACCTGATAGGTCATCTTTCGACCAAAAGTCGACTTTGGTCAAAATGGTTAATCCTTGACCCAATGATCAACCCATTAGCTCTAATAGATTGACATTTGACCAAAAGTCGATTTTGGTCAAAATAAACAATTTTTGAATTAAGGACCCGATAAGTTGACCTCACGACCGAAAAGTTAACTTTGGTCAAAATGGTGAATCCTTTATCCGATGATAAACCCATTGACCGATAAGTCGACTTTTGACCAAAAAGCCGATTTTGGTCAAAATAGTCGATTTTTGACCGAATGACCACCCATTGATCCAATAGGTCGACTTTTGACCGAAAAGCCGACTTTGGTCAAAATGGACAATCCTTGACCACATGATAAACCCATTGACCCAATATTTTTATTTATAATTTATTTAATTATTAAATATTTTTATAATTAAATTATATTTATAAATAATATATTATACTTAAAACATTTAAAATAAAAAAATACTATTATATATATGTATATATTTATTTATTTATTTATATATACATATATTTATATTTTATTTATAATTTATTTAACTATTAAATATTTTTATATTTAAATAATATTTATAAAAAATATACTTATACTTAAAATATTTAAAATAAAAAATAATATTATATAAATTTATATATATATACATACTATTTTGACCAAAGTTGACTTTTTGGTCAAAAGTTGACTCTATTGGGTTAATGGGTGGTCATTAGGTTAAAAATTTACTATTTTGACCAAAATTGGCTTTTTGGTCAAAAGTTGTCTCGTTAGGTCGATGTGTTTGTCATTGGGTGAAGGATTGATTATTTTGACGAAAATTAACTTTTTGGTCAGAGATTGACTTATTTGGTCATTAATTGGTCATTAGGTGAAAAATTGACTATTTTGATCAAGATTGAATTTTTGGTCAAAAGTTAACCCATTGGGTCAACGGGGAGGTCATTGGGTCAGAAATTGACCATTTTGACCAAAGTTGACTTTTTCGTCAAAAGTTGACATATTTGGCATATGTGTTGGTAATTGGATCAAGAAGTTGACCATTTTTACCAAAGATGACTTTTTTGGTCAAAAGATGACCTTTGGGTCAATGGGTGTGTCATTGGGTCAAAAATTATTCATTTTGACCAAAGTTGACTTTTTGGTCCAATGTTGACTTATTGGATCGATAGGTGGTCATTTGGTTAAAAATTAGTATTTTGACCAAAATTGGCTTTTTGGTCAAAAGTTAACATATTGGGTCAATGGGTTGGTCATTGGGTTAAGGATTGACAATTTTGACCAAAGTTGTCTTTTGGTCAAATTTTGACCTATATAGGTCAATGAGGCAGTCAGTATATCAAAAATTGACAATTTTGAGCAAAATTAACTTTTTGGTCAAATGTTGACCTATTGGGTCAATAAGTTGGTCATTGGGTCGAGGATTAACTATTTTGGCCAAGGTTGACTTTTTAGTCAAAAGTTAACAAATTAGGTCAATGGGTTGGTCATTGGATGAAAAATTGATCATTTTCACCAAAGTTGACATTTAGGTCATTGTGTCAGAAATTGACCATTTTGACCCAATTTGACTTTTTGGTCAAAAGTTGACCTTTTGGGTCAATGAGGTGGTCATTAGGTCAAAAATTGCCGATTTTGACTAAAATTGGCTTTTTTGTTCAAAAGTTGACCATTAGGTCGATAATTGGCAATTATGTAAAAAAATTACTATTTTGACCAAAATTGACTTTTTGGATAAAAGTCGATCTATTAGGTCGATGGGTTGGTTATTGGGTAAAGGATTTACCATTTTGACCAAAGTTATTTTTTATTTCGAAGGTTGACATATTGGAGTCAATGGGTTTGTCATTGGATCAAGGATTGATAATTATGACCAAAGTTGACTTTTTGGTCAGAGATTTACTTATTCGGTCAATAATTGGTCATTAGGTCAAAAATTGTCTATTTTGACCTAAAAAGTTAACTTTTCGGTCAAAATTTGACCAATTTAGTCAATGGGTTGATCATTGACTAAAAAATTGACCATTTTGACCAAAGTTGACTTTTGGTCAAAAGTTGACCTATTTGGTCAATGGGTGGTCATTAGGTCGAAAATTGACTATTTTGACCAAAATTGACTTTTTGGTCATAATTTGACTTATTGAGGCGATGGGTTTGTCATTGGGTCGATCATTGACCATTTTATCGAAAGTTGACTTTTTGATCGGAGATTGACTTATTGGGTCAATACTTGGTCATTAATTCAAAAATTGATTATTTTGGTCATTAGGTCAAAAATTCACTATTTTGACCAAAATTAAATATTTGGTCAAAAGTTGAGCCATTAGATCAGACGGGAGGTCATTATGTCAGAAGTTGATCATTTTGACTAAAATTAACTTTTTTGGTCAAAAGTTGAACTATTTTGGTCAAAACTTGACTTATTGGTCAAAAGTTGACTTATCATTTGACCGAAGTTGACTTTTTGGTCAAAAGTTGACTTATTGGTTCAATTGGTGGTCATTTAGTCCAAATTGACTATTTGACCAAAATTGACTATTTGGTTAAAACTTGACCTATTGTGTCAATGGGTTTGTCATTGAGCTAAAGATTGAAAATTTTGACCAAAGTTGACCTTTTGGTCAGAGATTAACCTATTGAGTGAATAATTGGTCATTAGATCAAAAATTAACTATTTTGACCAAATTTACTTTTCGGTCAGCAAGCGACTAATGGGTCGATGGGTTGGTCTTTGGGTCGATGGGGTGGTAATTGGGTCGAAATTGGCCATTTTGACCAAAGATTACTTTTTGGTCGAAAGTTGACTATTTTGACCAAAATTGAATTTTTGGTCGAAAGTTAACTTATTAGGTCGACGAGGTGGTCATTGGGTCGAGATATTGACTATTTTGACAAAAGTTGACTTTTGGTCAAAAGTTGACATATTTGGTCGATGAGTTGGTAATTGGGTCGAGAATTGACCATTTTAATAAAAGATAACTTTTGGTCGAAAGTAGACATATTGAGTCGATGGGTTGGTCGATGGGTTAAAAATTTACCATTTTGACCAAAGTTGACTTTTTGGTCAAAAGTGTTGAGTTGGTAATTGGGTCAAGAATTGACCATTTTGACCGAAGATGACTTTTTAGTCAAAAAGTTGATCTATTGGGTCCGTGGGTTAGTCATTTTGTCAAAAATTGACCATTTTGACCAAAGTTGACTTTTGTTCAAAAGTTGACCTATTGGGTCAAAGGGTGTTCATTAGGTCAA